>JAXIVJ010002028.1:72500-119766 GCA_036785665.1 Chirona hameri
AAGCGACGCGACGGATATCCATTTCCGAGACATCTGTGACGACGGTATCGATCAACTTGATATAAAAATATTCGTCTTAAAGTGCAGTGCAGTGTTCTATCAATTGCACACTTGCGATGCTTCACATAACTATGGTTTTCTTACAACTGGGCATCACAGACATCGTCGCTAACTTGACATTCTAGGTCTGCGTACATTTTCAACACATCGTCGCTAACTTGACATTCTAGGTCTGCGTACATTTTCAACCATGGTCCGCCACACAGCCTCGCCACACATGCGCATTGTTATTCCCCGATCGGCCTGTGTGGGTCAGACCAGGACGGAGCGGTGCAGATTCCGCCAAGTATCGGCCGGCACCGGGCGAGCTGTCAAACCGGCCCGGCCCCGCCTCGGTGCCGGGCCAGCTTTCAGCCAGCTATCGTTTTGCCTACCGTGGGAAACCCAGAGCTAGGGAAGATCATTTTGAGACCGACTGTACCTGCGTTGTTGCCTCGTGTTCTGACGTGCTCCTTCCGAGTCAACTCAGTAACTCTCGAGTCACTCATGCACACTGTTGCAGGCATGAAATCCTTCAAGTCTTGCGGAAGTGATGGCATTAGCGTGTATATGTACCATAAGTGTTTCAATGGCATGGGCCATATTATACTTGACCTGGTCAATTCCAGTCTCACTACTGGTTCAGTTCCCCAGGCTTGGAAGCACGCTTTGATTACACCTTTTTTTCTTCTTTTTCTTTTTTTAATTTAGTCCGAATGTTTTTGAATGGATGGATTTCCGAGGTCAGGATCCACGCTAAGCATAGCTTGTTGCGCAGGTCCTGACCCCACCACCCGATCGCGCAATTCCTGGCGTCCGGCAGAATTTAGAGACGAAAGTTTTACGTGCCCGACATACCTGGACACGGTCCGCCCCGCTCACTGACGTCACCTGACCTTGAGTGCGACCGCTGCCACCGGCCGCAGGTCATCCCAGACAGGAGCAAATAGAGAGCGCCGAAGCGACTCGAACCCGGGCTGCCAATACCGGGAAAGATCAGAAGTCCAGCGCTCTCCGACTGAGCTACAGGGGCGGACGGACCCTTACCAAAGACAGATGAACTATCTGATCCTTCGAAATTCAGACCCATCTCGGTTGTCCCCGGCATCACAAAAATCGTTGAACAAATTGTTCATCAGCAACTTAGTGCCTACTTTAATGAGCATCAACTCTTCTCTAACACCCAACACGGATACAGAAGTTTCAATTCTACTGAAACTGCTTTGTCAGTTATTACGGACAACATCCTGTCGGCCATGGATGCATCTCAAATTTCGCTAGTTGTGCTATGTGATCTGTCCAAAGGGTTTGACGTTGTAAATCACCAGATGCTATTATCCAAGCTTCAACTTTACAATATAGACACAGTGGTTCGAGGCATATCTGGCCGAGCACTCCCAGCAGGTGCAGGTCCGCGGAGCTGACGGTCAGCCTGTCCGCTCTGTGTCGCTGCCCATCACCACTGGCGTGTATCAGGGCACTGCGCTGGGGCCAATCTTGTTCTCGATCATCTGCAATGATCTGGCATTGCACATCCCCGATGCTACGGTTGTGCAATATGCAGATGATGTCCAAGTTGTAGTCAATAACAGAAAACAACAGATCGCTGAGCTCATTTCGTCCATGGAGAGAATCCTCTCCGTGCTCGCTGATTGGTGTTGTACTTACGGCATGAAAGTCAACCCCACGAAAACCCAACTGATGGTACATGGCACCACAAATGTTTTGCGTGACTTCCCGCCGGTTCAGATCAGGTTTGGGAACTCCATCATCTCCGAAAGTCCTACGGTTAAAAATATTGGGCTTACCATGGATCGATTCCTATCTTTTGAACAGCATATCAATCAGTTGGTCGCCAAATTCACTGGAGTTCTCGTTTCGCTATTACACTCCAAACATGTCCTGCCTTCCTTTACAGTAGCGCATGTTGAGAATGCGCTTGTTATCAGTTCGATTCGCTACTGCGTTACCATATATGGGACCTGTGGTAAGACCCAGCTCCACCGTATTCAAAAGTTGCTAAATTTATGTGCGCGCGTGATTAGTGGTAGGCGTAAGTACGATCATAATCAGCGATGTGCTCAGATAACTGAAGTGGCTGCGAGCGGAACAGCTGGTTAGCTACCACCAACTGTGCCTAGCTAAAACTGCTCTGGACACCGGTCTTCCACCAGATATCGCCGCTATGTTTACCTATGTCGTGACGCCGTATCATACCCGACAAAGAGCCTGTTGTGTCACCCACGGGCGAAGACTTGTTCTGGCAAAAGGCGACTGGCTCACTGTAGCCCATTGTACAATCGGTTGCCATCTGAGATAAACGGCTTGGTCCGTCATGCTTTTAAACAGAAGCTCAAGCAGTTGCTTCTCCAAGAAACAACTGACGATGTGACGCCGTGAATAGTGTGGAGTGTGTCTGTGGCGTGGTTGCTTTTACGCCTCTTTGTTAAGCCATCTGTTTTATCTAAGTGACGTGGGCTCAGAATAGCCATAGTACTATGGATGTGTTCCGAATTAATACATGAACATGAACATGACCAAGGGCCCCTCAGACTGAAAAGCCCCTTCAAGCTGGCCGAGGTCCCCTCAGGCCAAACGAGAGCCACTCGGGCCAACCGAGGGTCCCTCAGGCCCACTCATGCTCCTCACGCCGACCGAGGTCCCCTCAGGCCAAACGAGAGCAACTCGGGCCAACCGAGGGTCCCTCAGGCCCACTCAGGGCCCCTCACGCCGACCGAGGTCCCTTCAGGCCAAACGAGAGCCACTCGGGCCAACCGAGGTTCCCTCAGGCCCACTCAGGACCCCTCACGCCGACAGAGGTCCCTTCAGGCATACGGAGGGCCACTCAGGCCGACAGACGGGCCCTCAGTCCAAAGACCCCTTCAAGCCGACCGATTGGCCCTGAGGCCAAACCAGGACCCCTCATGCAAACTAAGGGCCCCTCAAGCCGACCGAGGTTCACTCAAACCGACCGATGGCCCCCTCAAATCGACCGAGGGTTCCCTCCGACCGACCGAGATACCCTCCAGGCCGACCGAGGCATCCTCAGGCCGACCGAGGCATCCTCAGGCCGACCGAGGCGCCCTCAGGCTGACCGAGGCACCCTCAGGCCGACCGAGGCACCTCCGAAAGTCATCTTCGAAAGTCCTACGGTTACAAATATTGGGCCATCATGGATCTATCATCATACGGCCTATGCTGGCTGTATGTCCGCTCCTCGCTGCGGAACGATCGCGCTTCTTCGTCCAGACTTCTTCTCCACTAAATTTGTGTCAGCTTGTAGGGGACGATTCAGCAGCTATTCAGACAGATCGATTGTTTGCCTTCATCTCAGCCATCGGAATACCTATAGTATATACACCATAGTGGCAAGATGAACTTCGTTATGGGCGCCAAGTGACCATAAGTAGTCGGTACGCCCGAAAACCCCAATCATCATCATCATCATCATCACACCCTCAGGCCGACCGAGGCACCCTTAGGCTGACCGAGGCACCCTCAGGCCGACCGAGGTCCTGCAGGCCGACCGAGGCCCTCAGGCCGACAAAGAGCCCCTCAGGCCGAACAAAAGCTCCTCAGGCCGACCAAGGATCCCCTCGAGCCGGCCGAGGTTCTCTCAAGCCGATCGAGGGACCCTAAAGTCGACCGAGGGCCCCTCAGGACGACTGAGTTCCCATCCAGGCCGACCGAGTTCCCATCCAGGCCGACCGAGGCCCCCTCCAGGCCGACAGAGGCCCCTCAGGCCGACAAAGGGACCTCAGGCTGAAAAAGAGCTCCTCAGGCCGACCGCCCCCATTCCCCCTCAGGCCGACAAAGGGCCCCATCAAGTCGACCGAGGTTCCCTCAAGCCGACCGAGGGTCCCTCAAGCCGACCGAGGGTCCCACTAGTCGACCGAGGGCCCCCTCAGGCTGACCAGGCCGACTGATGCCCCTCAGGCCGACAGGGGAACACCAGACCGAACAATGGCTCCTCAGGCCGACTGGGACCCCTCAGGTGGACGAAGGACTCCCTCAAGTCGACCGAGCTCCCCTCCAGGCCCAACGAAGCCCGCTCAGGCTGACCGATGGCTCGTCAGGTCAACCAAGGACCCCCTCAGACCGATCTCGGTTAACTTTCTGGAGGGGCCATGGCCCCCTAGGTCCCCCTGGCCACGATGGCCCGATGCCGTTTGATGGCTCGATCCCCTCGATGTTCCTCCGTATCAAGCGTATTATTTTAGCACGTATGCTGGATATTTAGGATATTGCAACACCAGACAGCCCAAAAAGGCTGCATTAACTATCAGCCCTATTGCAGGCAAACAATAAATTACAACACATTCCATTGAATACCATTTAAATAGAGCACCCCGATGGCTAATTGTTCATGCTCCCCCTCCGCTATTCGCTAATCTGAACGCTTGGACCGTGTATCTACGGACTTGTTATAGCAGAAGACAATCCTTACCACCAAGTTATCCATTATATCATAATCGAAAAGCAGTCGCAGATGGAATCACAATGCTCGTATACTTCTAAGATGGAATAATATTAACCCTAGTCCCTAAGATGGAATCACATCTTGATGTGATTGGACTTTTGGGGCTGGGATCCAGCTCAGGATTGGAGCGGAGGGGGGGGGGGGGGGGGCTCTCCCAAAGAGATATAAAGTCCGACCCCTGGGCCTTGGCTCGATAACTGCCCAGGTCTAGATCTATAATTTGCCCGCTCGATCAGGAGCTGAGTCGCATCGTTAACCTCGTTTGACCTCGATAGTACTGAGTTAGATTTGTATGCTTTTAACGTGACTCGATACCATCGACGCTTGATGAGCTCTTCAAGTTTAAGCGTCAAAATTCAAAACAGAAATTGTTATAGCCTTACCACTATATCAATAGTTGCGAGTTATCAGTATCTAATCTAAACACGGCTAGTTCGGTCGGCGACCGCTTGGCGGTGCTGGTGTCGCAAAGCTATATTTTTCGCTTACCGCAGGATAAACAATGAAATTGGAAGAAATCGAAGGGTACGGCTAAATTGTATTCATACAGGGTACAATAAAATTGAGCAAACATGTTCCATGATTGGTGACACAACCTTCTGGCAGAAAGTTTCCTCTGAATTCCGACTGGCATCACCAAACATGGGGGATAAGCTGCCGAAGATCAGCTCGCCCCGCACCGGTCTGCAGCTACATTTGCACACTCCGGCCTGCGACGCTGCCTGGGCTCTCCGCTGTCCTGCGCAATATGCAAACATCACGGGCAAGTGGAACTGGTGGGCTCATATTTACATGCTGCGAATGACATTCAGTTTGGCGAGACCACACGGTACACACGCTTGTCACTTACCTCATCAGATAAATAGTAAATGCGCGTGATATAGGACGGATGTGCATTGTACACACAGATCAGTGTGATTGCAGCTATTACTGAGAACCTAACGAGAGGACAAACAAGCTTTCTGCTTCTCGGGGTAGCTGGGGGTGAGGAACTACGCACGTATAAGTGTTATAAACATTGTCCATACTAAGCATAAGTGAGGAACCAAACAGTCCTCAGCAGCGCTGCCATCTGGCTGTGTGTGTGCGTGTGCGTGTGCGTGTGCGTGTGCGTGTGCGTGTGCGTGTGCGTGTGCGTGTGCGTGTGCGTGTGCGTGTGCCCGTGCGCGTGACGTCACATCACTTATACGGAAGTGTGAATAATGTGCACCGCGCCGAGCAGTGTTTTTATATACCGTGCCCAGAGTAAAGAACATTTGCAGACCTGGTGCCGGGTTCGCATCGCTCGCATTCAGCTGTCGGCATAAATGGAGCTCAGCCTGCTGTTCAAAAAAGTATTGGCGGACCGCGGTTGAAGTTTCAGTTTGTTACATATGACTTTGTGCGGGGGGATATTTATTCGACGTGCGTTTGTCGAACACAGTCATTTTCACGGACTGCGCATGTCATGCCAATACCTACGTCGTGCAGACGGCCACGTCACAATAGTGCCACAGGGCTTGTTTCCGCCACAGACGCTGTGACCGATGCAGGCGTGCTGTCACGCGTTATAACTTAGAACTGCTGAGTGCTCTTCTCAACAACGCATCATCTGTTTCACAAAATAAAGGCATCCCCTGTCACTGAAAAACACTAGGGCCTAAAGAAGAGATACACTGAATGTAAAAAAGAATGTGAGGGAGCAACGTGAAGTAATTGGCAACCAAAATATTGGGAATCCTTACTAGAGAATAAAACAGCGCGTTAAGCTGTAGTTTAATGTTATTTGAAACTCTGCGGCTGCATGTTTATCTATAGCGACGGTACTGCGCCCAGTGGAAAGCAGGGTCTTACGTTATATGGTTATATAACAGAGTTCGTCACGGGCTGGGCTGGCCCTATGGGCCATGGGCCGGGCCTGGGCTGGACCTGGGCTGGGCCTCAACTTTAAGGAAATCACTGGGCTCTGGACGGGCCTGGGCTGAGAATGTTGAAGCTCAGGTCAGAGATGAACAAATATTTCAACCAGCAGTTCACTTCCACAGCAACACACTGTGGCTGTGGCTGTGGCGTTTTGTTTGTTTTTGGTTGGCATAGTTCGTTCATTGTTTCACATTTATAGTATACAAGTAAATATGCTAGGATAGTGATTGCAAATTTTGTGAAAATATTCACATGCTTAATCTGAACGGGCCGGACCGGGCCTGGGCCTCAATATTATAAATTTGACCGGAGCTGGTCCGGGCCAGGGCTTGGTGTTCATGGGCCTGGGCCGGGCTGGGCTGGGGGTTGGTGGGCCCGTGACGAACACTGTTATATAACCACAGTTTCCACTGCACTTGAATTATTAATTGCAAATAATCTGTAGGGATTATTTTCTGCTTGATATATTGCGTGACAATTCAGTACAGGCGACCACAGTCAAAATAACAACGTCACGCCTGGCGATTTCGAAACCTCTTATGCAACATCACAGGCGACAGACAATGGCAACTTTATATATAGTTGTTCTCTTTACTCGGAAGACGATGCTGCGGTTGTGGTTCCTGAGCACACGTGTTTCAGATGTCTAGGGACCAGGGACAATAACACTGGGTCACCTCAGCACCACACGAAAGTCCTGCCGTCTGCTGCCCTGTCCGGTGCCTCCAGTGGCCGGTCTATGCCCTAGGCTGGCCTGGCGCCGGTGGCTGGCCGTCTGCTGCCCTGTCCGGTGCCTCCAGTGCCCGGTCCAGTGGCCGGTCTATGTCTCAGGCTGGCCTGGCGCCGGTGGCTGGCCGTCTGCTGCCCTGTCCGGTGCCTCCAGTGGCCGGCCCAGTGGCCGGTCTATGTTTCAGGCTGGCCTGGCGCCGGTGGCTGGCCGTCTGCTGCCGTCCGGTGCCTCCAGTGGCCGCTCTGGCCTGCTGTATCAGCAGTGTGGTCTGTACAAACAGGGCGGCCGGCGCAGTCTCCGCCGCCGCCGTCTGCTGGTCTGACGTAACAGCCGCCCGGCCCGCCCCGCCCCAGCCCGCCCCGGCCCGCCCCGGTGGACGCGAACCTTCCGCCGTCCGTACCGACTGCATCTGTGTTTGGAATACGGCTCAGCAGAGATCCGTGTGTTTAACTCCCAGAGATACCGCTCTGGACTGGCCGTGTCTGCAATTGATATGTTGTGGCCCGACGACCACAGGATCGATCTGCAACCCGCCCAAACAGGCGAACTTGGTGCTGGCGGCTGCGTCTCGATATAATGGGGTATGTTTACAAATCCCTCCGCGATCCTATCTGGCATTAGGCCAAGGACAATTATTTGTCGTACGGGCATTGTATGACCGGGTGGCGTGTTCAGGACAAAGTCAAAAAGCTCTGTTCGGCACTGCGCAGTGCACACGGAATGATCCAGGCACACCATTTTGGCTATTGTTATGGTGTCTTCATACCGAGCTATCTAAATTTGTAGTCGGCCTCTGTTTTGCTACACCTGGTATGTGGACATTGTATCGTAGTAAATTTGGTGAGAATCCGCAGCAAACTGGTTGTGCCTTTTCAGATGCAGTATGCCATTATGTCACCCAAGCAAGATTTATCTAACATTTGCCCCTTTGGTCTGTCGTACTGTTTCAGAGGAGGGCAGACATCAGCCGCCAGAGAGACGGTACCCAGAGCCAGCCAGGGAGCCGGCCAGGGAGCCGGCCAGGGAGCCGGCCAGGGAGCCGGCCAGGGAGCCGGTCAGGGAGCCGGTCAGGGAGCCGGTCAGGCAGCCGGTCAGGGAGCAGCCTGGACCGCGGCCGGCGGCCCCGGCCCAGCCTGACAGCCGGCCTCCTGTTCTGGCCCCTGGCCCGGCCGACACGAACCACTCTGCGCGGCTGCTCGCGCTGCTGGGCGCCGGCGGCGCCGCTCAGACCGAGCAGGGCCGCCGCCGGGTGCCCGGCACACACCTGGTAGAGAGTCTGGAGCGCCAGCAGACCGCCGTGCCGGCCGCGCCCCGGCCGCTGGGCCCGCCGCCGGGCCTGGCGCCGCCGGACCTGACGCAGGCGCTGCTGGCGCAGCTGCGTCATCCGGCGCCTTGGCCGCAGCAGTGGCAGGGCCTGGCGCCGCAGCAGGCTGCCGGCTGGCCCCGGCCTCAGCAGGCTGCCGGCTGGCCCCGGCCTCAGCTGGCCGCCGGCTGGCCCCGGCCTCAGCAGGCCGCCGGCTGGTCCCGGCCTCAGCAGGCCGCCGGCTGGTCCCGGCCTCAGCCGGGGTCGCAGCCGGGTGACCCGGCCCAGTGGACCCCTCCCTGGGGCGGCCTGGGGCGCTAATAAGCAGGTATCGGGGGCACCGCCACAGGAGTGGTCCGATTCACAACAGACTCGTGCCGTACCGTCTCAGTACAACACAGACGCCTTCTGCGCCGACCCTATTGGGGCGCATCTCCCCCGTGTTCAGTGGGAGAACGATTTTAACGCATCGAACGCAGCGTTATTCGGCCTTTTATCTCTGATGGTGAGCATGCGTGTCGTGCTGTGTTTGTATATTATTATTTAATCTGCGTGGGCGTTGAAACGGCTTCTTTTACTTCAGCACTTTTTACAACGTTTTTGTTGTTTCACATTGATTGACCGTCCGGTTTTTGCTGTGATTCCACCTGAATCACAGCCGATGCAATACAAACCAGGTGAGCGTCCCGAGGCTGGTTTTCGAGAAGAAAGCGAGGAGGTAGCCCAAATCGGGAGCGGCTTTACGCACCCAGAGATGGCTTCATGGGCGTTTTGAAGAAGCTGGCAGTGCAAGTTTGAGAGCTCCGGCAGAGCGATGGTGACCAGGTGACATCTCAATCTGACAGGTGAGCGGGCCTCGGCGGAAACTGGAAGACCTGCCGGCGTTGATATACACTCAATCCAGTTAAATTTCAGCATTCACACACATCCGAAAATCACTGAATAGGCAGACACATGAACTGATCCCGGCAGCAGGAGGTTTTTCTAACACAGCAATTGCTCCCGGCAGCTGCGGCGGATGGGCGGCGTCAGTGACGTCACACGTCACACCCGGGAATGGCCCGAGAGAAGACTATGTTCGGTGTACGGCGTACGCGACGTTCGCCGGAACAGCTGGGGGGCGCGGGTGTTAGTGACGTCACACGTCACACCCGGGAGTGGCCCGAGATAAGACTATGATCGGTGTACGCGACGTTCGCCGGAACAGCTGGGGGGCGCGGGTGTTAGTGACGTCACACGTCACACCCGGGAGTGGCCCGAGATAAGACTATGATCGGTGTACGCGACGTTCGCCGGAACAGCTGGGGGGCGCGGGTGTTAGTGACGTCACACGTCACACCCGGGAGTGGCCCGAGATAAGACTATGATCGGTGTACGCGACGTTCGCCGGAACAGCTGGGGGGCGCGGGTGTTAGTGACGTCACACGTCACACCCGGGAGTGGCCCGAGATAAGACTATGATCGGTGTACGCGACGTTCGCCGGAACAGCTGGGGGGCGCGGGTGTTAGTGACGTCACACGTCACACCCGGGAGTGGCCCGAGATAAGACTATGATCGGTGTACGCGACGTTCGCCGGAACAGCTGGGGGGCGCGGGTGTTAGTGACGTCACACGTCACACCCGGGAGTGGCCCGAGATAAGACTATGATCGGTGTACGCGACGTTCGCCGGAACAGCTGGGGGGCGCGGGTGTTAGTGACGTCACACGTCACACCCGGGAGTGGCCCGAGATAAGACTATGATCGGTGTACGCGACGTTTGCCGGAACAGCTGAGGGGCGCGGGTGTCTCACATGATACCTCTCATTACAGCCACGCCCTGTCCCGTGATGGTGCTCTCGACCGTCGGCACGGCACCAGCAGAGTGGAGCTGGAGAGATCAGAGCTCTAACCAAAACTCTCAAGTTTATACCAGTACCATCCAGTAGTAGGTAGGAGTGCAAGGTCGTGTCGATAGAAGACGATCGAAGAGAGCCTCTACAGTCATCCTCCAAGACTATTACTGCCAGCGCTGGGATACATGTTTCAGCTTGACCTGACAAAGTACGGCAGTTTTAGCTGGGATACATGTTTCAGCTTGACCTGACAAAGTACGGCAGTTTTAGCTGGGATACATGTTTCAGCTTGACCTGACAAAGTACGGCAGTTTTAGCTGGGATACATGTTTCAGCTTGACCTGACAAAGTACGGCAGTTTTAGCTGGGATACATGTTTCAGCTTGACCTGACAAAGTACGGCAGTTTTAGCTGGGATACATGTTTCAGCTTGACCTGACAAAGTACGGCAGTTTTAGCTGGGATACATGTTTCAGCTTGACCTGACAAAGTACGGCAGTTTTAGCTGGGATACATGTTTCGGCTTGACCTGACAAAGTACGGCAGTTTTAGCTGGGATACATGTTTCAGCTTGACCTGACAAAGTACGGCAGTTTTAGCTGGGATACATGTTTCGGCTTGACCTGACAAAGTACGGCAGTTTTAGCTGGGATACATGTTTCGGCTTGACCTGACAAAGTACGGCAGTTTTAGCTGGGATACATGTTTCGGCTTGACCTGACAAAGTACGGCAGTTTTAGCTGGGATACATGTTTCAGCTTGACCTGACAAAGTACGGCAGTTTTAGCTGGGATACATGTTTCAGCTTGACCTGACAAAGTACGGCAGTTTTAGCTGGGATACATGTTTCGGCTTGACCTGACAAAGTACGGCAGTTTTAGCTGGGATACATGTTTCGGCTTGACCCGACAAAGTACGGCAGTTTTAGCTGGGATACATGTTTCGGCTTGACCTGACAAAGTACGGCAGTTTTAGCTGGGATACGTGTTTCGGCTTGACCTGACAAAGTACGGCAGTTTTAGCTGGGATACATGTTTCGGCTTGACCTGACAAAGTACGGCAGTTTTAGCTGGGATACATGTTTCGGCTTGACCTGACAAAGTACGGCAGTTTTAGCTGGGATACATGTTTCAGCTTGACCTGACAAAGTACGGCAGTTTTAGCTGGGATACATGTTTCAGCTTGACCTGACAAAGTACGGCAGTTTTAGCTGGGATACATGTTTCAGCTTGACCTGACAAAGTACGGCAGTTTTAGCTGGGATACATGTGTTCAGCTTGACCTGACAAAGTACGGCAGTTTTAGCTGGGATACATGTTTCAGCTTGACCTGACAAAGTACGGCAGTTTTAGCTGGGATACATGTTTCAGCTTGACCTGACAAAGTACGGCAGTTTTAGCTGGGATACATGTGTTCAGCTTGACCTGACAAAGTACGGCAGTTTTAGCTGGGATACATGTGTTCAGCTTGACCTGACAAAGTACGGCAGTTTTAGCTGGGATACATGTTTCGGCTTGACCTGACAAAGTACGGCAGTTTTAGCTGGGATACATGTTTCAGCTTGACCTGACAAAGTACGGCAGTTTTAGCTGGGATACATGTTTCAGCTTGACCTGACAAAGTACGGCAGTTTTAGCTGGGATACATGTGTTCAGCTTGACCTGACAAAGTACGGCAGTTTTAGCTGGGATACATGTTTCGGCTTGACCTGACAAAGTACGGCAGTTTTAGCTGGGATACATGTTTCAGCTTGACCTGACAAAGTACGGCAGTTTTAGCTGGGATACATGTTTCAGCTTGACCTGACAAAGTACGGCAGTTTTAGCTGGGATACATGTTTCAGCTTGACCTGACAAAGTACGGCAGTTTTAGCTGGGATACATGTTTCGGCTTGACCTGACAAAGTACGGCAGTTTTAGCTGGGATACATGTTTCAGCTTGACCTGACAAAGTACGGCAGTTTTAGCTGGGATACATGTTTCAGCTTGACCTGACAAAGTACGGCAGTTCTATATGTTAGCGGCACATTGGTTTTGCCAAGTTTCAAATGGTTAAGAAGATGTCTTAGAATTCAACGTTTTGAGAAGTTCAAGATTTTTAAGATATACACAGCCAGAAAAAAATGTGAAAAACGCGTTACCATTTAGCGGTGGCAATATGAACAAAATTGAAGTGATCGACGTACAATTAAATGTGTATCCTTTCCTTTCGTAGGTATCATATCCTCCTACATACCCATGAATAGTTGATATTTGTTTAGTGTACCTTCAAACATTGCACGATACGTAATGCTGGCCGCCTATTTTTAATAGGTGTTGCTAATGATGTTGCTGTCCGGTTTCCCTTGGGCAATGCTTTGCTTTATAACTACACAACCACTGCTTTGATCGATCTGAAATTCGCACAGTTGCTGTTAGCCCCGAAGGCAGTGTCGTAGGGCGTTGGTCTGTTATGACCGTCTTGTTCTCTGGTCGATCTGTCGTGGAATTCCTGGATTGTTGCCGAGCGGGCGCGAAGCTCCCGTGAGGTTTCTCGTCAACTTACTAGACAAATTTACATTTGACCCGGCCCGACCTTCCCGACCCGGCCATACAGACGCTATTCGGAAGCTAATAACTTTGCAATCACTGCTCCGATTGAGATTGGGTCTTCACTCTTCACCATTGGATAGGTCCATCAATTTTTTTTTTATATGGTGCATTCTGATAGAGGTGGTACCACAGCACGTGGCAGTTGGCAAACGCGAACGTTGAAATGAACAAAAAACCTTGCTAAAATGATTCTTGATCAAAAATGGCTGTATTATTCTAAGCATTGATTTATACGCTGAAGCATGCAACGCTCAGGACGCACTCCCTTTTCGCGAATTTGGAAAGGAGATCATGAACAATTTAATACAACTTAATTTTTATGTTGGCGTGCATTGCGGCCTGGCAATTTTTCTGGAGGACTAAAATGACTGTGTTACTACCACGTGTGCTCCCTTACCGTTTCATATTTCCACGTGTGCTCCCTTACCGTTTCATATTTCAAACCAGTTCAGCTTTACCAGAGCGCGCTCGCTCGGTCATCGCCCAAAAAGGCGTTTTACTGGTTTAATGGAATCGAATTAATTTAGCTGTGAGGATATCTTGGAAAGACCATCGCCGAAGGCGTCTGGCAAAACTGTTTACATTGTGCGGCAGTTTATTTATTCTGACCTGAATCTATGCCGTATGCGTTCGGGAGTCCCAGCGACGAAACCATTCGGCGCCTGTCCGGCCTGAACGCAACACATCGCCAGCGATACTGCACTGCAGGTGAACCTATCTCCAGCGGCACTGCACTGCAGGTGAGCCTATCTCCAGCGGCACTGCACTGCAGGTGAGCCTATCTCCAGCGGCACTGCAGGTGAACCTATCTATCTCCAGCGATACTGCACTGCAGGTGAGCCTATCTCCAGCGGCACTGCAGGTGAACCTATCTCCAGCGGCACTGCACTGCAGGTGAGCCTATCTCCAGCGGCACTGCACTGCAGGTGGGCACATCATCAGCAGCGCTGCCAGTTAACCCGCGAGTCACGGGGGGGGGGGGGTTAGCCCCCCCCCCTTAGGAATATTAGGAATATCTCAATAACTAATGCAGATATCGACGCCAAAATTTTAGTACCTTTCTGGGCATCATTTTTACACCTTTTGAGAAAAAAAAAATCCTCAGATTTTTTTAGCTCGAGATATAGTGAATTTAGTGACGTCACTAAACACGATTTTGACGCCAAAATCGGCTAAACTTTGCCAGGCCGTACAAATGCCGCATTTGAAGCAAAATGCAATCGAAAAAAACGCTAAAAGGTATAAAATTGCCAGGGCTACAAACCAGCGATCTCGAAATTGAAAAAAAAGAGTTTTTGACCCCAAAAATTTCCCCCATTTTTTTGTTGAAAAAATGCTCACAAAATCAAATTTTTCAAAGATATTGAAAAAACGGAATATATGTCAGATAACGACATATGGGCAACTACCATACCAAATTTCAAAATGATGTCATCTTTTTTGACTGTCATGGCATATAAAGTATGGGTAAATCATGACTGTCATATTTTGAAATTGCGTTTTTTGGCTTTTATTGACCGGATACAGACAAATAAATGTCAGCACTGTTTTTTTAATAATAAAACTGATATAGAAACATACTTCTTTCATTTCCATTTATCAATTTCAAATTTTGACCTGCAGTGACCTGAACTTCACCTGAACTTGACACTAACTTTCGCTTTATAATGCCGCCTAACGCTTTCTAACGCTTTCGAATGCCGCCTTGCGCGTCTCGCTGCGATCATTGGTTCTGAAGATACCAGGGGGGGGCTACCCCCCCCCCCCCCCCCCCCCCCCCCCCCAGTGAGTCGTGTTACAGAATATACCCCTGTGACTGCCGGGTTAATATCATGACCGGCTAAATCTTAAACGTCGTATGGCTCTGGCGGAGATAAATTGCGGCTGAAACTGGAACTCGTGTTGTGTGTCATAGGCCATAGCTCTGTGATCGACGATCATTTTTATGATGTAATTAAATGACCCACTCAGAATACATGACCGATCGATAAAGGTAGACTTAACATTACACTAAGAAAGTATTAATTGTGTAAAGCTATTTGATATTTGTGGATATTTGTGTGTATTTTATTATCTGCTCCTACAAACTACAACAAACCAGACCCAGCAAAAATGATTATGAGCAAATGTGCCCAATTATTTACATCAAGGGCGGCAACGCCACGGATTTACAGCAAAAACAAATACATTGAATACAAAAGTCCGTTTTGTAGTTTCAAAAATGCATACGTTATATGATATATTATAGATTAGGTCTGGCAGACCCTCAGTATGCACAGGTGGTCCTCTATGTAGCCAAATAAGGCTAGAAACTTTTTTAGAGGGCCCTCGGCAGATCTGATTAGACCCACAACTATCTGAGGAGGCCCTCGACCAACCTAAGAGGGCCTTTGGACCAGGACTGCAATGTCGATCAGTTTTCAGGTGACTCCGACTCCGATCATCCGGAGTCTTGGTTTGTTTGGTTTGGCTTGTGGACCAAGCACCATATCCTCTTGAGACCAAGGCGCTAACTGGAACTCTCACCCTGCTCCGAGGGATATGGGGGCCGGGACGACTTTTTCAGAGGCCCGCCGGGGGATTTGAACCCCGGTCCCCGGCACATAAAGCAAGTAACTTACCACTGTGCCAGATTGCTCCCCACGTCCGGAGTCGACTTCGACTCTGACTCCAAAATCGACTCCGACTTTTAAGTTAATGGAAGGGGCAAATTTTAATTCGCCTGCGCGACATCGAAGTCGCTGGATTTTGTATTGCTGCAAATATATTTCTTGCGATCGTGAACACCACTCTTACTCTCCCCTTCTGTCCGTCCCAGGAGCAGCTGAGCGTCACACTCCCCTTCTGTCCGTCCCAGGAGCAGCTGAGCGTCACTCTCTCCCCTTCTGTCCGTCCCAGGAGCAGCTGAGCGTCACACTCTCCCCTTCTGTCCGACCCAGGAGCAGCTGAGCGTCACACTCCCCCCTTCTGTCCGTCCCAGGAGCAGCTGAGCGTCACTCTCTCCCCTTCTGTCCGTCCCAGGAGCAGCTAAGCGTCACTCTCCCCCCTTCTGTCCGTCCCAGGAGCAGCTGAGCGTCACACTCTCCCCCTATGCCCGACCCAGAAGCAGCTGAGCGTCACTCTCTCCCCCTCTGTCCGTCCCAGGAGCAGCAGAGCGTCACACTCTTCCCCTTCTGTCCGACCCAGGAGCAGCTGAGCGTCACACTCCCCCTCTGTCCGTTCCAGGAGCAGCTGAGCGTCACTCTCTCCCCTTCTGTCCGTCCCAGGAGCAGCTGAGCGTCACACTCTCCCTCTCTGTCCGTTCCAGGAGCAGCAGAGCGTCACACTCTCTCCTTCTGTCCGTCCCAGGAGCAGCTGAGCGTCACTCTCTCCCCTTCTGTCCGTCCCAGGAGCAGCTGAGCGTCACTCTCCCCCCTTCTGTCCGTCCCAGGAGCAGCTGAGCGTCACACTCTCCCTCTCTGTCCGTCCCAGGAGCAGCAGAGCGTCACACTCTCCCCTTCTGTCCGACCCAGGAGCAGCTGAGCGTCACTCTCTCCCCTTCTGTCCGTCCCAGGAGCAGCTGAGCGTCACTCTCTCCCCTTCTGTCCGTCCCAGGAGCAGCTGAGCGTCACACTCTCCCTCTCTGTCCGTTCCAGGAGCAGCTGAGCGTCACTCTCCCCCCTTCTGTCCGTCCCAGGAGCAGCTGAGCGTCACTCTCTCCCCTTCTGTCCGTCCCAGGAGCAGCTGAGCGTCACTCTCTCCCCTTCTGTCCGTCCCAGGAGCAGCTGAGCGTCACACTCTCCCTCTCTGTCCGTCCCAGGAGCAGCTGAGCGTCACACTCTCCCCCTATACCCGTCCCAGGAGCAGCAGAGCGTCACACTCTCCCCCTCCGTCCCAGCCCCCAGGAGCACCTGAATGTCTCCCCTTTGTCTTTGTCCCAGGAGACACCATGGCCGGGGCCGCGCTCTGGACGCCGCTATGCGTCGCGGCCATGCTGGTGGCCCAGTCCAGCCAGCAGTACGGCTCCAACACACCCTGCTTCGACGCCCGGAACCAGCAGGGGCCGCCCATACCCGGCCAGCGCCACCACGACTGCGACGCCAGCGGCGGCTTCAAGCCGCAGCAGTGCGTCGGCTCGCGCTGCTTCTGCGTGGACCTGCTAGGCGGCCAGATGACGTTTTTGGACGTCGGCCGCCACGAGGCACACCTCGTGTCCTGTGGTACGTAGATGGCAGCACTCGTTACCAGGTGTCCTGTGGTACGTAGATGACAGCACTCGTTGCCAGGTGTCCTGCGGTACGTAGATGGCAGCACTCGTTACCAGGTGTTCTGTGGTACGTAGATGGCAGCACTCGTTACCAGGTGTCATGTGGTAGGTAGATGGCAGCACTCGTTACCAGGTGTCCTGTGGTACGTAGATGGCAGCACTAGTTACCAGGTGTTGTGGTACGTAGATGGCAGCACTCGTTACCAGGTGTTCTGTGGTACGTAAATGGCAGCACTCGTTACCATGTGTTCTGTGGTACGTAGAGGGCATCACTCGTTACCAGGTGTTCTGTGGTACGTAGATGGCAGCACCAATCACGTAGGTGGCAACGTAGGTGGTACGTAGGTGGCAGCACAAGAGAGACTGCTTTGAATGATATTTTGTCATTGCCTTGGCGATCACACTTGCACCAGTCAGCTGGGGCATTCCACGACATTTCGACAATTTGTTCCCCAAATTTGCACCCTCATCTCTCACTTTTTGTTCAAAATTGGTCTATAGGGTTATTCAGCTGTGGCAATATTAGCTCGATCTGACCTCAGGTTTTCGAGTTATAGCCTTGGGCATTTTGGCAAGGTCACGCTGCAGAGGTATTTTTGGAGGCCGACATAGTGCATTTGACATAACCAAATGTCAAAAGGCTTATATGGCTGAATTCGTAATGATTTTTTCTCTCGTGACCTTGAATGACCTTGAAAACGTGACCTTGTAACCTTTTTTTCGTTGACCTCGTGCGACCCCGGGTATACCGCCGATTTCAATTTTTCACTTCGCAAAATACTTGTCAATATGTTGCCTAGCAACGCAATTTTTTATTGAAAAAAACGTTTTTCCTCTCATTTCCATATTTTCCGCCAATATGCGTGCGTGTTTTCGAATTACCCCCAAGGGGGAGGGGTAACGGGCGGATATCTCAGCTACCATTGCAGCTAGAGACCCAATTTTTGTTATACACATTGTCAGGGTAACTAGCAACACCACGCAGCCATCCGGCGTGGTCTAAAACGGATAGAAAGGTGAAGACCCCGCCCAAATCGGTCCCATAGGTTCGGAGCATGACGTCTGCAACGATGTTTTTTTTTTGGTTCACTTAGATTGGACCAAAGTGGATACAACTCATTCTGGCACCGTTTTAGACTACGCCGGATCGAATGGGGAATACCCCGCCCAAATCGGTCCCATAGGTTCGGAGTATGACGTCTGCAACTATTTTTGACGGTTTTGGTCCAATTTGGTCTACTTAAATTAAACCAAAATGAATAAAACCAAAACCGCACCGTCTTAGACCACGCCGGATCGAATGGTGAAGACTCCACCCAAATCGGTCCCATAGTTTTGGAGTATGACGTTGTGGGCAACGATTTTTGACGGTTTTGGTCCAATTTGGACCACTTAGATTGGACCACAGTGGATAAAACTCAAAATAGCACTGTTTTGGACCACGCCGGATCGAATGGCGAAGACCCCACCCAAGTCGGTCCCATAGGTTCGCAGATATTCGCCCACTACCCCTCCCCCTTTGGGGGTAATTCGAAAATACGCACGTATATCGACCGATAATATGGAAATTAGAGGAAAAACGCACCTTTATTTGTTGCGTTGTTAGGCAATATATTGACGAGTATTATGCAAAGTCAAAAATTGAAATCAGAGGTGTACCCTGGGTCATACGAGGTCAACGAAACAAAGGTCACGAGGTCACAGGGTCAAAGTCATCCAAGGTCACGCAAAAACAATCAGAAATAGAATCTCCGTTTCATTGCGAATTCAGCCATATAAGTCTTGTTTACATTTGGTTATGTCAAATGCACTATGTCGGCCTCCAAAAATACCTCTGCAGGTTGACCTTGCCAACATGCCCGAGGCTATAACTCGAAAACATGAGGTCAGATCGAGCTAATATTGTCACAGCTGAATTCAGGACCCAAGATAACCATATAGACCAATTTTGAACAAAAAGGGAGAGATTAGGGTTATTTCGACTTGTCGAAATCTGGAATGCCCCAGCTGCAGCCTGCATGTGTTTCAATGCAGTTTTGACCAGCGAACACTCAGTAGGCGTGACTCCTGTCTTAAAATGTGCAATCCCTCTCAGCGAGGGAACTAGTCGGCAGAAGCGACTGAGACCCTGTCATTTTTCGTACAGTGTGCGCGCAACAGAAGTCGAAGCAAGTGGGCAGACACGGCAGCCAGGCGGTGGCCTGCAACTCGCGCGGTAACTTCGAGCCGCGTCAGTGTGAAGGCTCCCAGTGCCGCTGCGTCAACACGCTGACCGGCGAGCGGCTGGCCAACACTGAGCCGGTGCACGTCAGCCAGATCGGCCGGCTGGACTGTGCACAGCAGCAGCAGACCGGCGTACAGCGGCAGTACAGCCCCCCCGGACCACAGGTAAGGCAGCCGGACAGGCCCCCGGACTACCGGCAAGGCAACCGGACAGGCCCCCGGACTACGGGTAAGACAGCCGGACAGGCCCCCGGACTACCGGCAAGACAGCCGGACAGGCCCCCGGACTACCGGTATGGGAACAATAGCCCCTTGTCCCGGAAACCGGACACCACACTGACTATAATGTTATGTATCTATTAGTCAAAACCCACAGATTAGACCCCGTTTGAAGCCCATGGTCTACATATCCGTCAATATAAGGCACACATGTACTTTACAGGGTACACAACGCACCGATTGGCTGGTATAAATAACTACTTTAAAACAATAAACAGACGAATAGGCAAATGAGAAATTAGCACTCTTGAGCCTACATCATTGAGGTGACTGATCTAGAAAAGCCGGGTCAAATTATGACTAAGTTATATACATTCCACAATGTTTGGATACAGACGCTCGGGAAAAGTCGTATCACACGATGGCCTACCCAGTGATAATACAGCGCGTGAGTGACGGTCGCCGTGTGTGTCTGTTTCCGGGGACAGCCGGGCGGCGACACGCCGTGCTGGGACAGGCTGCGGCAGCAGGAGCAGCGCAGCACCGGTCCGCTGGGGGCCGCCCGACCCGACTGTGACCGGCTGGGCCGCTACCACCCCAAACAGTGCCGCGGATCAAAGTGCTACTGCGTCGCGCCGGACGGCCGTCGACTGGAGCAGTACCAGATGGCGCCACGGGAGAAGCCGCTCTTCTGCGGTGAGTTTGTGGCTGCGGGAAGACGCCGCTCTGCGGTGAGCTTAGGAGCCTTACGAGAAACAGACAGCCTTTGGTTAATTGGAATGTAAATAGCTGATACATGAGAGGTGATTGCCAACAATGTCTGATATAAATGAGGAAAGGTGTATGGTTCTGTTTCTTCATCTCTGTCATCTGGTGACGCCTGTCGGCTGTCGCTAATCACTGTCGTCTCGTGGCAGGCTGTGCGCGGCGTCTTCACGAGATCTCAGAGAGCCTGCTGGTGGGCGTCACTCTGTCCTGTAACGAGCACGGCGACTACGAGCCCAAACAGTGTGTCGGCTCCGTGTGTCACTGCGCCGACCAGGTGACCGGCGAGAAGCACCAGAGCTCCGCCCAGGTGCCCATCCACGAGCTGGGCTCCCTCGACTGCTCGGCCCACCACGGCGGCGAAGGACAGGTTCGTAGGTAGACGCACACCTCTCTCATAAAGACCGCGACGAGCTACAACGCGTCATAGAGGCCAGGTGGTTTATAGATCACCATGGACTGAAATGCTGCCAAGCCTGTTGGTGTGTGTTGACAGAAACCTCCGGCACTGCTGGGTTGTTACGCCTCCTATTCTGCCGCTGTGTTGACAGAAACCTCCGGTACTGCTGGGTTGTTACGCCTCCTATTCTGCCGCTGTGTTGACAGAAACCTCCGGTACTGCTGGGTTGTTACGCCTCCTATTCTGCCGCTGTGTTGACAGAAACCTCCGGTACTGCTGGGTTGTTACGCCTCCTATTCTGCCGCTGTGTTGACAGAAACCTCCGGTACTGCTGGGAGGCCGCACCCCGTGCTGGGACGAGCTGAAGCAGCATGCAGCGAGAAGCGCGCCCCTGCTGGGTGCCGAGAAACCAAACTGCGACAGGACTGGCAGATACCATCCGAAGCAATGCAAGGTAAAGTATTGACCACTGCAAAGTGCTCACTCTTTGGCCGGTTGTTTTACATATGGTCAAACTGACAGTGTTATCTAAAACGGAGTATCGGTGGAAATAAATTATATGTGCAATTTAAAAGCATCGTGTCTCTTATAACTTTTGTCATGTCAAAGTCCAAGTTAACTCAAACACGTCGTATTATCCAAAATTGCATCGGACGATACATTCGCACTCGTTGTCACTCGTTGTCTTCCGCAGGGTTCTGAGTGCTTCTGCGTGGACCCGTACAACGGCCGTCTGGAGCGGTACCGGCGGTCGCGCGGCCAGACCGCAGACATGGGCTGCCTGTGCTCCCGCCGCGAGTGGGAGCTGCAGCAGGGCGGCCTGCTTGGACTCGGCGTCGAGTGTGACGAGCTCGGCAACTACGCGCCGCACCAGTGCGTCGGCTCCTCCTGCCACTGCGTGACGCTGCTGACCGGCGAGCGGCTGCCCGGCGCCGAGTCGCACGTGGCCGAGCTGGCGCAGCTCGACTGCGACGTCCACCGACGGCGACTGCTGGGCGGCGACCGGCCGTGCGAGGCCGAGCGGCAGCGGTACCGGGCCGGCGAGCCGCGGCCCGAGTGTGACCGCGCCGGGAAGTTCGCGCCCGTCCAGTGCTCCGGCACCTCCTGTCGCTGCGTCGGCCCCCGAGGCGAGGCACTGGAGGGATACGAGCAGCCGATACAGTACCGGGAAAGGATGTCCTGCAGTAAGTTGATTATATTGCGCATTCCACCAGTGACGCCCAATTTACAGACAATAATGGCTGAAATAGGAGCTGATGAGTTATGCGGCACAGCATGCATCAGGCGACATTGTTGAGAGACATCTATTGGTTGGAATAGGAACTTCTGAGTTATGCGGCACAGCATGCGCCAGGCGTCCTTTTGGAGACTCCTATTGGCTGGAATAGGAACTTTTGAGCTATGCGGCACAGCATGCTTCAGGCGTCCTTTTGGAGACGCCTATTGGCTGGAATAGAAACTTTTGAGCTATGCGGCACAGCATGCTTCAGGCGTCCTTTTGGAGACATCTATTGGCTGGAATAGGAACTTTTGAGCTATGCGGCACAGCATGCGCCAGGCGTCCTTTTGGAGACGCCTATTGGCTGGAATAGAAACTTTTGAGCTTTGCGGCACAGCATGCTTCAGTCGTCCTTTTGGAGACGCCTATTGGCTGGAATAGAAACTTTTGAGCTATGCGGCACAGCATGCCCTAGGCGCCATATTTCAGCCATCTATGGGATGGAATGGATAGTACTAGCAGGGGCCGCACCGCACCGCACAACATTAATCAGAAAGCTTCTAGTAGGTTAGGGTACAGGCATGGTAGGTCCCAAGGGACCTGAGGAAGCCCGCTCAGTTACTAGTATCTAGTGCTATCTGGATGTCCTAGTCCTGTACTGACGTTCTTCCCAGTGCTTGTCGAGTCTCCTCTTGAATGTGTTCACATTTGGGGACATGACCACAGCAGTAAGTAGGCTGTTCCATAGAGGCACCACTCTGATGCAAAAGGAGTTCTGTCTCAGTTGTGTACAAACATGAGGCTGCTGTATCTTCAGAGGGTGGCCACGAGTTCGACCAGTTTCCATCTTGCAAACAAATCTTCAGGAATGACATTTTGTTTGTGGGTAACTATTTGGTAGACGAAGATCATATCTCCCCTGCATCTTCTGTAATACATGCTTGGGAGGTGCACTTTGTTCAGGCGCTCTTCATAGCTAAGATGCCGTATCTCAGTCACTAGCTTGGTGGCATGCCTCTGAACACGTTCTACAGCATCCTGGTCCCCACACATCATAGGTCCCCAAACACAGTTGCCATACTCTAGATGTGGACGAACAAATGCCTTGAATAACATGGATAGTGTCTTGATAGTAAGTCTAACAAAAATCGCTTTTACTAGACCTAAGGCTCTGGTCGCCTTCTTGACAGCCTTTGCAGTATGCTCGTGATAAGTGAGGTTGTGGTCGATCCAAATGCCTAGGTCTAACTCACCTGAAACCCTCTCAAGCTCTGCTCCTGCAATGTTGTATGGACATTTTGGGTTTCGCTGCCCCAAATGCAAGACCTTGCATTTCCGTGCATTGAAGGGCAGTTGCCATTTTTTCAGACCACAGTCCAAGCTTGTCCAGGTCATCTTGTAAAGCTTTTTTATCACAATGGTCCGACACCCTTCTGTATACTTTCGTGTCATCGGCAAACATCATGGAGCAGCTCTGCAGCTGGTCAGGCAGGTCGTTGACATAGGCTAGGAACAACAATGGACCCAAAACAGTGCCCTGGGGGACACCACTGGTTACTTATGCCCAGTTAGAGCTCTGTTCATCCACAGTCACCCTCTGTCTCCTGTCCGTAAGAAAAGCTTCAATCCAATGCAGTATCTGTCCCTGGATGCCGAGAGTATTGAGCTTGGAGATCAGACGTCTGTGTGGCACCTTGTCAAACGCTTTCTGGAAATCCAGGTACACAGCATCAATTGAATCGTGTTGGTCCAGAGCATCCGTCCAGTAGTCAATGACCATTATCAGCTGAGTTGTACACGATTTGCCTGGCTGGAACCCATACTGATTCTTGGATATCAAATTGTTTGTCATCAGGTAATCTGGTATATGATCTCTAACCAGCGATTCCATGACTTTACAGGTGACTGAAGTTTTGCTGATTGGTCGATAATTTGCAGGATATTTACGCTGCCCTTTCTTGAACAGTGGTACCACTTCTGCTTCTGTCCATCCTACAGGCAGTGATGGAGACTCAAGAGACTTGTTGAAGAGTACTGATAGGGGTCCACTCAAACACGTTGCTAACTCTTTCAGGATCCGTGGGTGTATTTCGTCTGGGCCGGGACATTTATGACAGTTGAGATCCTCAAGCTTCTTTCTAACAGCTTCTCTGGTGATCTGCAAGCTACTAATCCTGCAAGGTGACTGAAGTCCCCCTTGATTTGGTGGCAGTTTCTGTTCGTGTGTAAACACTGAGCCAAATAACTTGTTTAACATGTTTACTTTATCTAAGCTTGTTTTGGCCCACTCACCATGATCACCCTGCAAATCTTGAACACGATCCTTAACTTTCACTTCAGAAGAAATATACTGCCAAAGTAGATGGAAAAGGAGACACATCATGCGACATACGCATCTTATGAGACAGCAGGTGACGAACGGTGTTTGCAGACGTGAAACGGTAAAACTGTCTAGACGTGGTGGGGTGATGTGATCGTTTTAAACAGTCACCATGAGCCGAGCGCTAAGCTAGCTGAGCGTTGACAGCAGCCACTGGCGACACTGATCAGTGATCACTGTATCTGAAATACCCTCAGAAGCGTCTCCAGAATATTCTAAAGAAACGATAGTACCTACCTACACTGTATACTAATATCTGACACGTTTGACGAGTGTCAAACACGTGCGTGTACTTTTATTTTTCCCATTATTGTTTGCGCGCGTGTGACCTGTATGTCTGCTGCCGCCAGCCTGTGCCCGCCGCTCCTGGGAGCTGTCTCAGGACGGCCTCGGCCACCCGGTGACCTGCGACAAGTTCGGCGGTTTCCACAGCCACCAGTGTGAGGGCAGCACGTGCTACTGTGTGGACCCGGCGACCGGGCAGCTGGAGGGCGGGACCACCGCGCACGTCGGCCAGCTGGCCAGCCTGCAGTGCCGCGGCAGCCAGCGGCCGGCGCTGGGCAGCCAGCAGCCGTGCTGGGACGAGCGGCGCCGGCTGGAGCAGCAGCAGCAGCATGTGGGGAGGCCAGCGCTGGGGCTGGAGCTGCCGCGCTGTGACCGCAGCGGACGGTACGAGCCGAAACAGTGCCACGGCTCCCGCTGTTTCTGTGTGGACCCGACCGGGAGACAGCTGGCCGGGTACGGCGTAGATCGGTGGCAGGAGGAGGACACGCACTGCGGTGAGTGGGGTCAGCTGTAGGACTCGGAATACATACATACGGCGCATTGTAGGTACACACCGCACACTGTACGCTAAATACTGTAGGTAGGTGCCTTTTCATCACGCAAATCTCACCGAAAACACGGAATGCTTCATGCACTTCAAGGACATTGCGCCATCTCTCTTTGCTAAGACGGCAATGTCCTAAGTCCGGTGACTTCATAGGTAGGCTGTACCGCAAAGCATGACTGTAGTGTGGAATATGTTCAGACAACCTTATAATTAGTTACCGTGCTGTGCAAAAAAAAATGAAGCGGCGCCGTTGTAACATCATAAAAGTTAAAACAAAATAATGAATTGCATATTTAAATGTATTTTTGAGACGAACGAGGACATCACGACACATTTTACAGTACTGTCGTATTATAGATAACTTTCGCCCAAGGCACATCTTTTGAAATGTAGACTTTCTAAATTGTTTGAAAATACCTAAATCTATTTTCACTCTTTCGACATATTTTTTAATTCTTTTCACATGATTTTCATAGAAAGTGCAAAAAAGTAACCAAGAAATAAAACTACGAACAACACACAACGCAACGTAAAAAATGATTCGTGTAAAATGAGCCTCAAGGATTGTTCCACATTCAAATGTTGGTAGAGCCTGATGGTGATATATCTAAGTTGTTATCTTACTGCTAACGGACCACATAGATATTCGTTCCACTACCAGTTCTCCTCACTAACTGAGCCGCTGACACCCTCTCCTCGTCCTCTGTGTCGGCAGTGTGCGCCCGTCTCCAGCACGAGACCAGCTCGCTGGGTCTGGTCGGCACCTCCCACGACTGTGACACGCGCGGTAACTTCGAGCGCCGCCAGTGTCGCGGCTCGCAGTGCTTCTGCGTGGACCCCCACACGGGCGCCCAGGTGTCCGAGGGATCTGTACACATCGTCCAGATGGCCACACTCGACTGCGGCAGCGGCGGTTCCCGACTCTTGGGAGGCTCCGGCTCCTCTGGTGGAACTGGCCACTCGGGAGGCTCCGGACACTCTGGTGGAACTGGCCACGCGGGAGGCTCCGGACACTCTGGTGGAACTGGCCACTCGGGAGGCTCCGGAAACTCTGGTGGAACTGGCCACTCGGGAGGCTCCGGACACTCTGGTGGAACTGGCCACCCGGGAGGCTCCGGACACTCTGGTGGAACTGGCCACCCGGGAGGTTCCGGACACTCTGGTGGAACTGGCCACTCGGGAGGCTCCGGACACTCTGGTGAAACTGGCCACTCGGGAGGCTCCGGACACTCTGGTGGAACTGGCCACTCGGGAGGCTCCGGACACTCTGGTGGAACTGGCCACTCGGGAGGCTCCGGACACTCTGGTGGAACTGGCCACTCGGGAGGCTCCGGACACTCTGGTGGAACTGGCCACTCGGGAGGCTCCGGTGGCCGACCGCTGCTGGGAGGCGGCCGGCCGCTCCTGGGCGGGGGCGGCAGCGGCACCAGACAGCTGCTGGGCGGGGGCGGCAGCGGCCGGCCGCCGCTGGCCGGCAGCACGCCGTGCTGGGCGGAGAAGACCCGACTGATGCAGCACATGGACCACGGACAGAGTGACGGCGTCTCACTGCCAGAGTGCGACAACGACGGCAAATACCACGCCAAACAGTGTCAGGTAGGTAATGAGGGTTGGGCGTCGTATAGGCAGAGCAGTTGCGGTGCCTTTAACACGCGCACGGCCGGGAGGGGGATTTCCGCCCTCTGGTTTTTCCTGAATAGCGAAAAAGGCGGCGCGCAGCGCCGCCAAATTTGGCACAGCTGTTTGAGCATCAATTGCCCATATAGTCTGATTTTTTTTTACCTCCGGTCATCTTAGGTTAGGTCACCAGGCCAGGTCACGTGACCCCACCTCCAAAAGTGTGCGGTTATACCACAGCCACAGTTGTTAGCCGATCGGTTTCAAACTTACAGGATTTCATAAGGTCATAGGTACCTACAATTTGTATATCTCGGATTTGTATATCGGTGACCTCAGGTCGGGCCAATTTCGTGACCTCCCCATTATAAGTCAATGCAAAATATTAAAATGCTTCCTATTCCGAGGATACGCATGATAGAAGCCCATTTCCTTCTGGATCATGTTATCAAAGGCCATTCATGATGACCCATGTGCAATTTGTGTTCAGTAACCACTACAGGGTCAGCCGAGGTCATCCGAGGTCACCAACACTTTTTGGTATATAACTCTCGATAGAATGAAGATAGAGAAGTAAAACCGATACCACTGTGTTTGCCTTGTCGAGACTCGTCTTCCAATATGCAACTTGAGTTACTGGGATCACCACTTGACCTTGACCTGAGGTCAAATTTATATGTTGGCCTAACCTGGTCAACATGAATATGATTCGAAGTGCCTTGACGAGAAAAACACGATGGCGTCAAAATTAATGTCCTATCTTTATTAGGTAAAATGTTATTTCGAAAAACAGTTTTGCAAACAAATAGCCTTTTTGACCGTTGATGACCTCTGGAGCCTAAACTATTGACCTGAGATCAAATTTGAGGACACCTTAGCGATTGTATTTTTCAAGAGCTTTCATTGCCTTTTTCCGTTTGTTCCTAGCTATCATAGTTCCTGTGATGTCGGGGGGTTTCTGGAGCGAAGTCATACAACTGGAAAATCTGACCCTTGATGACCTCTGATAACCTTAATATTGACCTGACATAACAAAAGACCGAACACTTTCGATGGAGGTTGTCTCGAGCTATCTAATGCTGTTTTCTGCTAGTCGCTACGTTGCGTGGTTTTCGAGATCTTAGGTGTGGGGGTGGGGGGTGGGGGGGGGGGGGGGGCTGAAATCACACACCCCCGGCCGTTCGTGTTTGGCGCAGACCCCCGGCCGTGCGCGTGTTAATACGCGCCCTGGGGCCTCTGAGAATTACACGTACTGAAGGGAGATTTGGGGGGGGGGGGCGGCGGATTCCGCCCCCCCCAAATTAGAGCTACAATAACGAAATTTGTAGGGTATGGAGGTTCTGTGGGGAACTCTGTTTTGTGAAAAAATGCATGATCCTAGGTCATTGTCTGCAAGGTCAAATGAGGTCAAATATGCTAAACTTTACTTGTTATGCGCTCCTTGGCTTGACATTGTTATGGAACGCAGTGATTGCATATATATTGTATATTGTATATACCCCCAAAATGGGCTTAAATGATTTGTTGGAAAGTCTAATGATAGGTACGATAGGGATGATAGAAGTTGCATTTGACCTCGGGTCATTTACATATCAACATTTCATTTGATTCATTCTAGTTTTCTTACTTTAGACGACGCGCCGTTCATTTTATGCAGTTACACCAAAAATGATGCACACCGACCGGTAAAATCAGGTGATATTCACACTAAAACAGGAGTTGTGTGCGGATTTCGCCTCCCCCCCTCCAGTGCGCGTGTTAGTGCGCGTGCCTCCCCCCCCCCCCCCCCTCCAGTGCGCGTGTTAGTGCGCGTGCCTCCCCCCTCCAGTGCGCGTGTTAGTGCGCGTGCCTCCCCCCTCCAGTGCGCGTGTTAGTGCGCGTGCCTCCCCTCCAGTGCGCGTGTTAGTGCGCGTGCCTCCCCCCTCCAGTGCGCGTGTTAGTGCGCGTGCCTCCCCCTCCAGTGCGCGTGTTAGTGCGCGTGCCTCCCCCCTCCAGTGCGCGTGTTAGTGCGCGTGCCTCCCCCTCCAGTGCGCGTGTTAGTGCGCGTGCCTCCCCCTCCAGTGCGCGTGTTAGTGCGCGTGCCTCCCCCTCCAGTGCGCGTGTTAGTGCGCGTGCCTCCCCCCTCCAGTGCGCGTGTTAGTGCGCGTGCCTCCCCCCTCCAGTGCGCGTGTTAGTGCGCGTGCCTCCCCCCTCCAGTGCGCGTGTTAGTGCGCGTGCCTCCCCCCTCCAGTGCGCGTGCCTCCCCCTCCAGTGCGCGTGTTAGTGCGCGTGCCTCCCCCCTCCAGTGCGCGTGTTAGTGCGCGTGCCTCCCCCCTCCAGTGCGCGTGTTAGTGCGCGTGCCTCCCCCTCCAGTGCGCGTGTTAGTGCGCGTGCCTCCCCCCTCCAGTGCGCGTGTTAGTGCGCGTGCCTCCCCCTCCAGTGCGCGTGTTAGTGCGCGTGCCTCCCCCTCCAGTGCGCGTGTTAGTGCGCGTGCCTCCCCCCTCCAGTGCGCGTGTTAGTGCGCGTGCCTCCCCCCTCCAGTGCGCGTGTTAGTGCGCGTGCCTCCCCCTCCAGTGCGCGTGTTAGTGCGCGTGCCTCCCCCTCCAGTGCGCGTGTTAGTGCGCGTGCCTCCCCCTCCAGTGCGCGTGTTAGTGCGCGTGCCTCCCCCCTCCAGTGCGCGTGTTAGTGCGCGTGCCTCCCCCCTCCAGTGCGCGTGTTAGTGCGCGTGCCTCCCCCCTCCAGTGCGCGTGTTAGTGCGCGTGCCTCCCCCCTCCAGTGCGCGTGTTAGTGCGCGTGCCTCCCCCCTCCAGTGCGCGTGTTAGTGCGCGTGCCTCCCCCTCCAGTGCGCGTGTTAGTGCGCGTGCCTCCCCCTCCAGTGCGCGTGTTAGTGCGCGTGCCTCCCCCTCCAGTGCGCGTGTTAGTGCGCGTGCCTCCCCCTCCAGTGCGCGTGTTAGTGCGCGTGCCTCCCCCCTCCAGTGCGCGTGTTAGTGCGCGTGCCTCCCCCCTCCAGTGCGCGTGTTAGTGCGCGTGCCTCCCCCTCCAGTGCGCGTGTTAGTGCGCGTGCCTCCCCCCTCCAGTGCGCGTGTTAGTGCGCGTGCCTCCCCCTCCAGTGCGCGTGTTAGTGCGCGTGCCTCCCCCTCCAGTGCGCGTGTTAGTGCGCGTGCCTCCCCCTCCAGTGCGCGTGTTAGTGCGCGTGCCTCCCCCTCCAGTGCGCGTGTTAGTGCGCGTGCCTCCTCCTCCAGTGCGCGTGTTAGTGCGCGTGCCTCCCCCTCCAGTGCGCGTGTTAGTGCGCGTGCCTCCCCCTCCAGTGCGCGTGTTAGTGCGCGTGCCTCCCCCTCCAGTGCGCGTGTTAGTGCGCGTGCCTCCCACCTCCAGTGCGCGTGTTAGTGCGCGTGCCTCCCCCCTCCAGTGCGCGTGTTAGTGCGCGTGCCTCCCCCTCCAGTGCGCGTGTTAGTGCGCGTGCCTCCCCCCTCCAGTGCGCGTGTTAGTGCGCGTGCCTCCCCCTCCAGTGCGCGTGTTAGTGCGCGTGCCTCCCCCTCCAGTGCGCGTGTTAGTGCGCGTGCCTCCCCCTCCAGTGCGCGTGTTAGTGCGCGTGCCTCCCCCTCCAGTGCGCGTGTTAGTGCGCGTGCCTCCCCCTCCAGTGCGCGTGTTAGTGCGCGTGCCTCCCCCTCCAGTGCGCGTGTTAGTGCGCGTGCCTCCCCCCTCCAGTGCGCGTGTTAGTGCGCGTGCCTCCCCCTCCAGTGCGCGTGTTAGTGCGCGTGCCTCCCCCTCCAGTGCGCGTGTTAGTGCGCGTGCCTCCCCCTCCAGTGCGCGTGTTAGTGCGCGTGCCTCCCCCTCCAGTGCGCGTGTTAGTGCGCGTGCCTCCCTCCAGTGCGCGTGTTAGTGCGCGTGCCTCCCCCTCCAGTGCGCGTGTTAGTGCGCGTGCCTCCCCCTCCAGTGCGCGTGTTAGTGCGCGTGCCTCCCCCTCCAGTGCGCGTGTTAGTGCGCGTGCCTCCCCCCTCCAGTGCGCGTGTTAGTGCGCGTGCCTCCCCCTCCAGTGCGCGTGTTAGTGCGCGTGCCTCCCCCTCCAGTGCGCGTGTTAGTGCGCGTGCCTCCCCCTCCAGTGCGCGTGTTAGTGCGCGTGCCTCCCCCTCCAGTGCGCGTGTTAGTGCGCGTGCCTCCCCCTCCAGTGCGCGTGTTAGTGCGCGTGCCTCCCCCTCCAGTGCGCGTGTTAGTGCGCGTGCCTCCCCCTCCAGTGCGCGTGTTAGTGCGCGTGCCTCCCCCTCCAGTGCGCGTGTTAGTGCTCGTGCCTCCCCCTCCAGTGCGCGTGTTAGTGCGCGTGCCTCCCCCTCCAGTGCGCGTGTTAGTGCGCGTGCCTCCCCCTCCAGTGCGCGTGTTAGTGCGCGTGCCTCCCCCTCCAGTGCGCGTGTTAGTGCGCGTGCCTCCCCCTCCAGTGCGCGTGTTAGTGCGCGTGCCTCCCCCTCCAGTGCGCGTGTTAGTGCGCATGCCTCCCCCTCCAGTGCGCGTGTTAGTGCGCGTGCCTCCCCCCTCCAGTGCGCGTGTTAGTGCGCGTGCCTCCCCCCTCCAGTGCGCGTGTTAGTGCGCGTGCCTCCCCCTCCAGTGCGCGTGTTAGTGCGCGTGCCTCCCCCTCCAGTGCGCGTGTTAGTGCGCGTGCCTCCCCCTCCAGTGCGCGTGTTAGTGCGCGTGCCTCCCCCCTCCAGTGCGCGTGTTAGTGCGCGTGCCTCCCCCTCCAGTGCGCGTGTTAGTGCGCGTGCCTCCCCCCTCCAGTGCGCGTGTTAGTGCGCGTGCCTCCCCCTCCAGTGCGCGTGTTAGTGCGCGTGCCTCCCCCTCCAGTGGGCGTGTTAGTGCGCGTGCCTCCCCCTCCAGTGCGCGTGTTAGTGCGCGTGCCTCCCCCTCCAGTGCGCGTGTTAGTGCGCGTGCCTCCCCCCTCCAGTGCGCGTGTTAGTGCGCGTGCCTCCCCCTCCAGTGCGCGTGTTAGTGCGCGTGCCTCCCCCTCCAGTGCGCGTGTTAGTGCGCGTGCCTTCCCCCTCCAGTGCGCGTGTTAGTGCGCGTGCCTCCCCCTCCAGTGCGCGTGTTAGTGCGCGTGCCTCCCCCCTCCAGTGCGCGTGTTAGTGCGCGTGCCTCCCCCTCCAGTGCGCGTGTTAGTGCGCGTGCCTCCCCCTCCAGTGCGTGTGTTAGTGCGCGTGCCTCCCCCTCCAGTGCGTGTGTTAGTGCGCGTGCCTCCCCCTCCAGTGCGCGTGTTAGTGCGCGTGCCTCCCCCTCCAGTGCGCGTGTTAGTGCGCGTGCCTCCCCCTCCAGTGCGCGTGTTAGTGCGCGTGCCTCCCCCTCCAGTGCGCGTGTTAGTGCGCGTGCCTCCCCCTCCAGTGCGCGTGTTAGTGCCAAACACAGCATGTAAACATGCGGCATCATGCACCGTGCATCACAGCGTTTTTGTCGTTTACATCACAGTATCTAATCAAAAAATAATTGTACGATTCGGTGTGAGTAATTTTAATTAATGTTAATCTTAATACCAACTTAAATATAACGAAATTTGCAGTACACACATTTTTTCTCTGCACCTATACATAGAAACTCATGTTTTTTGCTCAGCGAAGGTATATAAAGTGATTGATGGTGCAGCTTGTCACTTGCCAGTTGAGTTAATATGTCTGTCATTTACAGGGTTCACAATGCCGATGCGTCGATCCGGAGGGCAACACCATCGATAATTTCGTGAAGAACGTCTGGGACGGACCCGATATGAACTGCCGTGAGTGATTCCAATCTGGCATATGTTGTATCCAAATAGCTGGCAAACATGAGTGTTCTCACCTTCGTCTCTGCCCATTCTCCAAAACGCGCCTCGCGACCCGCTCTGTGCTCACTCAAATAGAAAATGAAAATGAAATAAAACGGAGGAAAGGGGACAGCCAGTGGATTGAGACCAGTGACATGCAGCAGTACAGTGCAGCAGCAAGCAATCAGCAAGTCACAGTGCAGACAGCAGTAGCAGGGCAACGATGCAGTTTCTGCCGGACAAAACATGCAACATGCACCTGTTACCCCTGTTGATAATTATATGATGTAGGCAGATATTTCTGTACACACATTAGCGGTCAACAAACTATCATTGTTTTCTGTTACTTATTAGCTGCAGTTATGCTTAAACAATCCTTACAACATTAACCGCAACATCATCTCAGGCTGAGCACTCAGTGCTGAACCATAAACATGAGAAATAATACTGAATGGCAGCTCTTAAACATGACAAGTAATTACTCCAGTTAATGACAAGTAATAGAGCAATGCAATGACGTGATGCCAATTAACATTTTCAACTAACCAAGAGTGTTTCCGGGCAGTGGGTTGGTGAGACAAGGAAGCCGTAGCCGGCTCAGACTCGGCTAGGTCTCTCAAAGTCTCTCAGCTGGATCAGACTCAGCTGACAAGCTACACACCAAGCTCTATGCAACTGGCTCACACTCAGCGCCTTTACAAAGTATTACAATTCTTGCACACGTCTGAAACATTCGTGCAATGGTGCACTGTTAATGACGATCACCATTAGCATTGGAAACGTGACAAATTATTCAGATTTACAATATACACATATCTCACGCGGAGGACAAACTTTCCCATAGGCATCCCTACATACTTGTGTCTATGCCCAGTTTGTGTACTGAAGTCGCCACAATGAGTTTTGGGTCGGATATTGAATGTTGAACACGTGACCTCCCAGATGGGTAAATATAAGTCATGCATCGCTGCTGCGCCAGTTCTAACATATTGTGATCAGATTTCCATTTAAGCAATCTGCGACGTTTCTCTTCGCTTCGATCCTGTATACCTCGAAGCTTCAGGATCGGGTATATTGCTATTTATTAAAGGACATTATGTAAACAGAGCGTGCTGCAAGTGATATGAATGGGCACCACAATTGAAGCTATTGTAGATGGCGCTGATGATCAACTGCTACCAAGCGGACCGGCGGCTGTGCGTCCAGAGTGTAGGGCGCATTGTTTACGGCGGAGTTTTGAAGAAGTTAGAGTGGTACAGATGTGTTCAAATTTATACGAAATGTTGGTGTCTATGAGTGTATTCGAAACCTGAAAGAATGTCTCGCGGAGGTCAATCGTTTGTCATCGGGAGGTCAAAGAGTGCCCGCGAGGTCAAATATCGGGCATCGCACAATTGTTTCCCTAAAGTACTTGTCGAAGTCGTTTCAACGGCTGAATATTCCCACCAGCCTATAGACGGTTCACAACGAGTGATCTGACCGCCCCTGGTCACCGGTTGACCTCAGGTCACAACACAAGTTACCATTATGACCTATGGGAGAATGACGGGGTACCGCATATTCTTTTCCCAAAATCACTTGGAGAACCCATTCTACTACCATCGCCTTCCCTGTATCCCACGGAAGGTTCACAACGCAATACTTGACCTATCCAGGTCACCGTTTGACCTCAGGTCACCTGGAAAGGCGCTAATATCCATTTAACGAGCCGTCGAAATAATTATTCGTTGTTTACCGGCCGATTGTTTTCAAACTTACACAAAAGTTGGTGTATATGAGTGTATTCTAACCCTAAAAGTATTTATTGCTGAGGTCAATCATTTGACCTCAGGAGGTCAAAGAGTGCCTGCGATGTCAAATATTGGGTACCGCATAACTTTTTTTCTTAAAGTTCTTAATGAAGTCGTTTCAACGGCTAAATATTACCACCAGCCTATAGACGGTGCACAACGCAAGACTTGACCCCTCCAGGTCACCGTTTGACCTCAGGTCACCTGGAAAGGCGCTAATATCGATTTAACGAGCCGTCCAAATACGTATTCGTTGTTTACCGACCGATTGTGTTCAAACTCACCTTCGGTGGGTTAAAGGGAAGGCGATGGTGGTATCATTATTTCTCTAAGTAATTTTTGGAAACAACATTATGCGGTACACCGTCATTCTCCCATAGGCCATAATGGTAACTTATGTTGTGACCTGAGGTCAACCGGTGACCAGGGGCGGTCAGATCACTCGTTGTGAACCGTCTATAGGCTAGTGTGGATATTTAGCCGTTGAAACGACTTCGACAAGTACTTAAGGGAAAAAGTTATGCGGTACCCGATATTTGACCTCGCGGGCACTATATGACCTCAAGAGGTCAAACGATTGACCTCAGCGATAAATGCTTTCAGGATTCGAATACACTCATAGACACCAACATTTCGTATAAGTTTGAACACAATCGGCCGGTAAAAAACGAATACGTATTTGGACGGCTCGTTAAATGGATATTAACGCCTTTCCAGGTGACCTGACTTCAAACGGTGACCTGGAGGGGTCAAGTCTTGCGTTTTACGCCTTCAGTGGGTTAAATGGAAGGTGATGGTTGTGGAATGGGTTCTCTTAAGTGATTTTTTTTTTGGGAAATATGAGGTACCCCGCCATTCTCCCATAGGCCATAATGGTAACTTATGTTGTGACCTGAGGTCAACCGGTGACCAGGGGCGGTCAGATCACACGTTGTGCACCGTCTATAGGCTGGTGTGAATATTCAGCCGTTGAATCGACTTCGATAAGTACTTTAGGGAAAAAGCTATGCGGTACCCGATATTTGACCTCGCGGGCACTCTTTGACCTCCCGAGGTCAAACGATTGACATCAGCGATGAATGCTTTCAAGGTTCGAATACACTCATAGACACCAACATTTCTTATAAGTTTGAACACAATCGGCCGGTAAAAAACGAATACGTATTTGGACGGCTCGTTAAATGGATATTAACGCCTTTCCAGGTGACCTGACTTCAAACGGTGACCTGGAGGGGTCAAGTCTTGCGTTTTACGCCTTCAGTGGGTTAAATGGAAGGTGATGGTTGTGGAATGGGTTCTCTTAAGTGATTTTTTTGGGGAAATATGCGGTACCCCGCCATTCTCCCATAGGCCATAATGGTAACTTATGTTGTGACCTGAGGTCAACCGGTGACCAGGGGCGGTCAGATCACACGTTGTGCACCGTCTATAGGCTGGTGTGAATATTCAGCCGTTGAATCGACTTCGATAAGTACTTTAGGGAAAAAGCTATGCGGTACCCAAGATTTGACCTCGCGGGTACTCTTTGGACCGCCCGAGGTCAAACGATTGACTTCATCGAGAAATGCTTTTAGGTTTCGATTACACTCATAGACACCAGCATTTCGTATAAGTTTGAACACATCTGTACCACTTTAACCCCTTCAAAACTCCGCCGTAAACAATGCGCCCTATACGACGCATATACGCCGGTCCGCTTGGTAGCAGTCGATCATCAGCGCCTCTAGCGGCGGAAAATGTATTGTGGTTCCCCATTATCGTATCGAGTTCGAATCCTGTTCATAATGCGTTGTATCCTGCTGACTTAGCTGTGTGTTGTCCAGAGTGCGCCCGACTGCGGTATGACCTGAGCCTCGGCAAACGGCTGGGCATCTCGGCAGTCTGTAATGAGCTGGGAAACTTCGAGACCCACCAGTGCACCGGCTCCCAGTGCATCTGCGTCAATCACGTGACCGGACTGCGGCTGCCCCACACCGAGGTAAGTGCTTTGAAGGGGTTAAGATGTGTTTTTATAAGCTGATGAGTCTAATGAGTGGATAGTCATTGGGAATGAGAATTCGATATAGGAATACATACAATTACTTGGTGTTTTCTGATATTATTCTGGTATGCTTTTCAGAGTGTGCACGTTTCCGAGCTGTCCCGTCTGGAGCAGTCGTGCCCGCGACTGGGCCCCAATCACCCGTGCTGGGACGAGCGGCAGCGGCTGGGGTCACAGAGCGAAGGGCCCCGGCTGCTCGGCGCCTCCGCGCCCGAGTGTGACCTGTACGGACAATACGACGCCAAACAGTGCAGTGTAGGTACAGCCGGTACAGCCACCAAGCTCGATACACAATCAGGGTGGAGACTTCCACTGCCGTCTAACTCGCGTCAAATGCCCAAATATTATCAGACATTCGAGGGTTCGGAGGTTAGACGTGTCTATCTCCCGTCCAGCTGGACGCCAGTTTAGACGGCAGTGGAAGTCAGCAACCGTCCAGCTAAACGCGTCTAGGACTTAGACGCGTCTAGCTGGACGGGAACTGGAAGTCTCCACCCCGTTGTTTGCGCTCTGTTATTGCAGCATATATGGTCAGAGGAGCGCGGCAAACCTCAACTGGCAGGTAGTCTTGTCACAGCCGGCCGTAACAGTGATTCACCTAAGGTTGTATCTGGCCGCAGACCACAGGGCAGCCAGTGTTCCTGCGGCAAGTATATATTATCTTGCATCTGACAGCGGTTTAAATACCCTGTGTGACTGCAGTTTACACGGTAGCCAGTGTTTGTGTGTCAACCGTCTATTATCCTGTATCCGCAGGGTTGCCAGTTTTCGTGTGTATGTCTATTATCCTGTATCCGCAGGGCAGTCAGTTTTCGTGTGTCTAATGTCTATTATCCTGTATCAGCAGGGCTGCCAGTTTTCGTGTGTCTAATGTCTATTATCCTGTATCAGCAGGGCTGCCAGTTTTCGTGTGTCTAATGTCTATTATCCTGTATCCGCAGGGTTGCCAGTTTTCGTGTGTCAACCGTCTATTATCCTGTATCCGCAGGGTTGCCAGTTTTCGTGTGTATGTCTATTATCCTGTATCCGCAGGGCAGTCAATTTTCGTGTGTCTAATGTCTATTATCCTGTATCAGCAGGGCTGCCAGTTTTCGTGTGTCTAATGTCTATTATCCTGTATCCGCAGGGCTGCCAGTTTTCGTGTGTATAATGTCTATTATCCTGTATCCGCAGGGCAGTCAGTTTTCGTGTGTCTAATGTCTATTATCCTGTATCCGTAGGGCTGCCAGTTTTCGTGTGTCTAATGTCTATTATCCTGTATCCGCAGGGTTGCCAGTTTTCGTGTGTATGTCTATTATCCTGTATCCGCAGGGCAGTCAGTTTTCGTGTGTCTAATGCCTATTATCCTGTATCAGCAGGGCTGCCAGTTTTCGTGTGTCTAATGTCTATTATCCTGTATCCGCAGGGCTGCCAGTTTTCGTGTGTCTAATGTCTATTATCCTGTATCCGCAGGGTAGCCAGTTTTCGTGTGTCTAATGTCTATTATCCTGTATCAGCAGGGCTGCCAGTTTTCGTGTGTCCAATGTCCATTATCCTGCATCCGCAGGGCTGCCAGTTTTCGTGTGTCTAATGTCCATTATCCTGCATCCGCAGGGCTGCCAGTTTTCGTGTGTGTCTATTATCCTGTATCTGCAGGGTAGCCAGTTTTCGTGTGTCTAATGTCTATTATCCTGTATCCACAGGGCAGTCAGTTTTCGTGTGTATAATGTCTATTATCCTGTATCTGCAGGGTAGCCAGTTCTCGTGTGTATAATGTTTATTATCCTGTATCTGCAGGGCAGTCAGTTTTCGTGTGTCCAATGTCTATTATCCTGTATCCGCAGGGCAGTCAGTTTTCGTGTGTATAATGTCTATTATCCTGTATCCGCAGGGCAGCCAGTGTTCATGCGTCGGCCCGGCAAATGACCAGATCGGGGGCTACACGGCACCTATCAGCCGCTCGGCCGAGATGCACTGCCAGTGCGCCCGCCGGCAGCGGGAGCTGCGCAAACAGCGGCTGCTGGACCACTCTGTCCGCTGCGACGAGCTCGGCAACTTCCAGTCGCAACAGTGCACCGGCTCCAGCTGCTACCAGGTCAGTGGAAACGGGGGATGCTCCAGCTGATACCGATCTGTGGAAACGGGGGATGCCACAGCTGATACCGATCTGTGGAAACGGGGGATGCCACAGCTGATACCGATCTGTGGAAACGGGGGATGCCACAGCTGATACCGATCTGTGGAAACGGGGGATGCCACAGCTGATACCGATCTGTGGAAACGGGGGATGCCACAGCTGATACCGATCTGTGGAAACGGGGGATGCCACAGCTGATACCGATCTGTGGAAACGGGGGATGCCACAGCTGATACCGATCAGTGTAAACGGGGGATGCCACAGCTGATACCGATCAGTGGAAACGGGGGATGCCACAGCTGATACCGATCTCTGGAAACGGGGGATGCCACAGCTGATACCGATCTGTGGAAACGGGGGATGCCACAGCTGATACCGATCTGTGGAAACGGGGGATGCCACAGCTGATACCGATCTGTGGAAACGGGGGATGCCACAGCTGATACCGATCTGTGGAAACGGGGGATGCCACAGCTGATATCGATCTGTGGAAACGGGGGATGCCACAGCTGATACCGATCTGTGGAAACGGGGGATGCCACAGCTGATACCGATCTGTGGAAACGGGGGATGCCACAGCTGATACCGATCTGTGGAAACGGGGGATGCCACAGCTGATACCGATCTGTGGAAACGGGGGATGCCACAGCTGATATCGATCTGTGGAAACGGGGGATGCCACAGCTGATACCGATTTGTGGAAACGGGGGATGCCACAGCTGATACCGATCTGTGGAAACGGGGGATGCCACAGCTGATACCGATCTGTGGAAACGGGGGATGCCACAGCTGATACCGATCTGTGGAAACGGGGGATGCCACAGCTGATACCGATCTGTGGAAACGGGGGATGCCACAGCTGATACCGATCTGTGGAAACGGGGGATGCCACAGCTGATACCGATCAGTGGAAACGGGGGATGCCACAGCTGATACCGATCTGTGGAAACGGGGGATGCCACAGCTGATACCGATTTGTGGAAACGGGGGATGCCACAGCTGATACCGATCTGTGGAAACGGGGGATGCCACAGCTGATACCGATCTGTGGAAACGGGGGATGCCACAGCTGATACCGATCTGTGGAAACGGGGGATGCCACAGCTGATACCGATCTGTGGAAACGGGGGATGCCACAGCTGATACCGATCTGTGGAAACGGGGGATGCCACAGCTGATACCGATCTGTGGAAACGGGGGATGCCACAGCTGATACCGATCAGTGTAAACAAGCGGTGCCAGAGTATTCGTAGCTCAATTGCCCCTGTGCAGCTTTTCATCGCCTCTTGTACTGTGTCAGGTATGGTGAGAGCTCCACTAATTCGATAAAGGGATCCACATTTGTGTGGACACAAAAATGCAACTATACGTTGCCGTCCATGGAACATGTGAGCTAATTGTTTGTTTTGTTTATTGCAACATCAGCTGATGTGTGCTGTGTCCGCCAGGTGGACACGGAGACAGGCCAGCGGGTACAGCTTCCCGCCGGCCAGCAGCGGCGGCTGCCGCGGCCCTGTGACGTGACGGCCCGACGGCAGGCCGGCACCGACCGCCAGCCGGTCTGTGACCGGGACGGCACGTTCACGGCCCGGCAGTGCCGCGGCGGCGTCTGCTACTGTGTGGATCCGGCCGGCAACCAGCTGCAGTACCGCTCCAGCACACAGGACAGCGCCACCTGCCGTGAGTATACGGTCCAATAGCCTACCCTAACCTAACCAGCTGCAGTACCGCTCCCGCACACAGGACAGCGCCACCTGCCGTGAGTATACGGTCCTATGGTCTACCCTAACCTAACCAGCTGCAGTACCGCTCCCGCACACAGGACAGCGCCACCTGCCGTGAGTATACGGTCCAATAGCCTACCCTAACCTAACCAGCTGCAGTACCGCTCCCGCACACAGGACAGCGCCACCTGCCGTGAGTATACGGTCCTATGGTCTACCCTAACCTAACCAGCTGCAGTACCGCTCCCGCACACAGGACAGCGCCACCTGCGTTGAGTATACGGTCCTATGGCCTACCCTAACCTAACCAGCTGCAGTACCGCTCCCGCACACAGGACAGCGCCACCTGCCGTGAGTATACGGTCCTATAGCCTACCCTAACCTAACCAGCTGCAGTACCGCTCCCGCACGCAGGACAGCGCCACCTGCCGTGAGTATACGGTCCAATAGCCTACCCTAACCTAACCAGCTGCAGTACCGCTCCCGCACACAGGACAGCGCCACCTGCCGTGAGTATACGGTCCTATGGCCTACCCTAACCTAACCAGCTGCAGTACCGCTCCCGCACGCAGGACAGCGCCACCTGCCGTGAGTATACGGTCCAATAGCCTACCCTAACCTAACCAGCTGCAGTACCGCTCCCGCACACAGGACAGCGCCACCTGCCGTGAGTATACGGTCCTATGGCCTACCCTAACCTAACCAGCTGCAGTACCGCTCCCGCACACAGGACAGCGCCACCTGCCGTGAGTATACGGTCCTATGGCCTACCCTAACCAGCTGCAGTACCGCTCCCGCACACAGGACAGCGCCACCTGCCGTGAGTATACGGTCATATGGCCTACCCTAACCTAACCAGCTGCAGTACCGCTCCCGCACACAGGACAGCGCCACCTGCCGTGAGTATACGGTCCTATGGTCTACCCTAACCTAACCAGCTGCAGTACCGCTCCCGCACACAGGACAGCGCCACCTGCCGTGAGTATACGGTCCTATGGTCTACCCTAACCTAACCAGCTGCAGTACCGCTCCCGCACACAGGACAGCGCCACCTGCCGTGAGTATACGGTCTATGGTCTACCCTAACCTAACCAGCTGCAGTACCGCTCCCGCACACAGCATAGACCGTATACTCACAGACAGCGCCACCTGCCGTGAGTATACGGTCCTATGGCCTACCCTAACCTAACCAGCTGCAGTACCGCTCCCGCACACAGGACAGCGCCACCTGCCGTGAGTATACGGTCTATGACCAGTAGTCAGGCTCGGCAGAGTAACCACATGCCAAGAACTAACGATACGGTGGTTGTCCACTGCGCAACTTACATCGCCAACACATCGCAGTCTACTTTTACTTAAAGGGAAATAATGACCTTTTTATTTTGTTAGCAACAATTTCTTAGGCTACCGTTATGGTTTTAAAATTATTTTATTTAAATTTAAGAATTAAATAAAATTATTCCCAAATTCAAAGTTGTAAATTTGGAAAAAATACAAAACAAGTACCTTGTGTACTTCATGAAGGTCATTGACAAATGTGTCCTTCCCTACCATTGTTTACATCGAGTGCGGCATTTTTGGAGACTCTGTGACGTTTCCGATCAAACTGAGCGCTGCTCGGACACACGCTAGTAGCGCTAGTAGCGCTTTCGTTCTCCATGGCAACCAGGCGTTAGCCAATCAAAAGCCAGAAAGGGAATACGTTCTGGCTTTTCATTGGCTCACGCCTGGTTGCCATGGAGAACGAAAGCGCTACTAGCGCTACTAGCGTGCGTTCGAGCAGCGCTCTGATCCGTGAAGCAATCCGTGAAGCATCCGTGATGCATGACTGACTATCAGTATAAGTCATGAATAACAACAACATGCAAACTATACCAGCTTGAATAAAATAAGGGCGGAATGAATTGAACCCCAGGCAAGCTAGTATTCGCAAAGCACTCGGCACTGCGCCACAATAGTAAAAGGTGAGGGAAATGCATATTGGATACAATATTATTACGTCACAAGTTTCTGAAGTGTCAACTACTATGAAATACAGTGATAAAATACCTTTAATAATGATTAACAAGAAAATTCAAACTTAAAAACAATAATTTGAATAAGTCTTTAATTAGCTTTCAACTCAAAATCAGATATATTTTGCAATGCTACACAAGAATGGCACCAGCGACGTCATTAACACAGCCTGCTACGGGACTTGGGTATACTAATCAGGAACAACTCGCCACAATGGTTAAGTGCGCCGAGAAGCATGACAATGACTTTGTAAACAAATCGCCGACGCTAAATAGGTCGCCGTCGATGTGCATCGATGAGCTTCCGATTTGATTGCCAGTTTTGTGTTATTGTTTGTTAGTTTTTTGTTTTTTTTCATGATAATATAAAGCATAGTGTTATATACAGCCACAGACAAATTATACAATACTCCTAATGTTGAAAACAAATGAATCGATTGTAAAAAATTGAGGGTCGCAACCACTAACTATGCCGCCGTTGATGTGCATCGATGAGCTTTCGATTTTATTGCCACGTTTTCCAATCGCTGTTAGTTTTAGAAGATCGCCGAGCATATAATCACAACAAGCAGAACGCACAATATATTTTCCACTCCATTGCGTTTAAAAAACAATACGGGAAAAGCCCGCAGTTTGATGAGGACCAAAGTACTTGCAAGTACCGGTCGTTAAAAGTGTGGAACGCTTATCAACTTTAACTTGAAATATCTTTCGGTAGGAAAGTTTTCACGCAAAATGTGATGAATTTACAATATATTTTGGTCTCGTCTGGCGATTTCAAGTGCTAACTCCATTTTTGTGGAAAAAGGTAATTATTTCCCTTTAAAGGGAAATATTCCCCTTTTGATCTATTTTTTCTGCATTATCTTATGCAACATGTATAGTATCACATTGATCGAGTCTCAATTTAAAAGTGAAATCACAACTTTTTCCTTCCCGAAAATTAGTTTTTGGGAGAAAAAAAAACAAGTACATATACTTATTTCGTAGTTCATGATCGGTGCTTTCCCTTCACTATTGGAAGCGCGACATATCTGGCGTTTTTCTTTCAATCTTGAAACCTTGAATACACTAAACCACAAATGGTGTAAGTGCGCCGAGAAGCGTGACAATGTCTTTGTAAACAAATCGCCGACACTAAATAGGTTGCCGTTGGGTGCATAAGTGAACTTCTGATTTCATTGCCAGTTTTTCCATTGTTATTTGTGTGTGGAAACATGATTATTTTCCATGATAAGCTAAAGCATAATGTTATATACAACTAGAGACAAAACTACATAACTCCTAATGTTGAAAATAAATGTGAACCAATTTTCAAAAAATGAGGGTCGCAACCACTAACTGGGCCTTCGTTGGGTGCATAAGTTAACTGCTAATTTGGTTACCTTTGTATTCAATGTTTGTTGATTGTTAAGGATAGTAGGGCACATAATCACAATAGACAGAGTGCAAAACATATCCATACAATTTTGTCAAAAAACATTATGAGCGAAGCCCGGAATTCGATGGGGACCGAAATTCGTTACCAAGTACTTGCAAGTACCGGTCGTTAGAAGCGTGGATCGCTTATCAACTTTGACTTGAAATATCTATCGGTAGGAATTGTTATATGCAAAATGTGAGCAATTTACTATACATTTGGCCTTGTCTGTCGATTTCAAGTAATAACTCTTTTTTTTTGGTGTGGAAAAAAGGTGAATATTTCCCTTTAAAGGGAATAGTCGACCTTGGTAGATTCGATCGAATGCTATGAAATGACGAAACAGAGTACGCAGATAACGATTATGCTATTTATTTTTCATAAAAACCCGGGAACTGTGAACATTTTGATCAAATAATATATTGTATACCATGACGTCATTTTCGGATGTACGTCACACACGCGTCACACCTCCCGAGTTTATGGTGAATCGAATTAGGCAAACAATGCGCTTATGCGCGCCGGTTGCGCATATTGGAATGTAATATTGCGATCAGTGAAGACCCCGAAAAAGCAAGTACGAAACTGCGATGCGTTACCAAAAAACAGCGATTTGACAATCCCCATGGACCAGGGTGTGGCGGGTAACAATATTTTAATAACATAATCGAACCCGACTTAACCTTTACAGCAATTACGGTCGCAGGGGCCCACGTTTAGAACGCTCCGCTCGCATTCGCTCGCTGCGCTGCGGAATCTACCGGGGGGAGGGGCTATCGTCCCCCCAGACTATCTCGTAGACAACTGGTCCATGGGGATCGTCAAATCGCTGGTTTTTGGTAACGCACCGTAGTTTCCTGCTTGCTTTTTCGGAGTCTTGATTGATCGCAATATTACATTCTAAATTACGCAGCCGGCAGTCGCCAAGTTTGGCGAAATAGAGCCAAGGTCGGTTGACTTTAACATAAAATATTAGCTATAATGCTATGACGTCACCGTCAATCTGGTATAAACCTCCCATCTGGTATAAACCTCGGTGGTTCTTTCGAAAATCTGCTCTAGAGCCGTTGAGGTAGAGTTTTGGGAAAAACGAACCGTGGATCATATGATTTCTATATCCAAGCTACAATTCTGCTATCTCAGTTCAAAACCCCATGTTAAGGTCGACTATTCCCTTTAACATTTACATGTCACACTATTTGTTCACTGTTCATCATTGCACTAACCGTTTTTACCCTTCGCTGAACAGGTAGAAATCACAGCATGCCCCGCCCCTCCTGCCCCAGGCCTGACGACGCGGCCATATAATATGTAACACCGACACCTTGTCTTTTTTTTTCTCGACAGACTGCGCGCGTCGGGAGTACGAGCTGCGCACCAACAGCGTGCGAGAGATGACCGTTTACTGTGACGAGCGCGGAGACTACGCGCCAGTCCAGTGTCTGGGTAGCGAGTGTCACTGTGTGGACCGCGCCACCGGCCACTGGCGCCGAGACGTGCCCAGCCAGCACAGGCAGCCCAGCCAGCATGCGGCAGACATCCAGAAACTACTCGACTGCGGCGCCAGCAACGTCCAGCCCGCCTACTGAGACCAGAAGACGGCCGAGCCAAATTCAAGATGATAGCGTGTAAGGCAAATGCTCCCCTTTCGCCGACACCCCTCTTTCTAGTATAGGTTACAAGTAGTCGGAAAAGCTATGGTCGAGCACGCGTAGCATATATTACCACATGTATCTCCAATTGCATTCACACACACGCGTGGCTAATGCACACCGGTCGCAAAGAATGACCAAGTTCGTGTTCGCGGCGTTTTTTTTCTTCTCTCGCTTCACAAATTATCAGCTACAAAAATACAGCAATAAAACACTGCAACGATACAGAACTATGAACTTGGCATGCCAGTGATTTTCGCGTTTCTGCATGTTTTTGGGCTCTTTTGATGCGCTTCGTTTTATCTTCTTGTTTCTGTCGTGAACAATACAAATAAAGTAATATGACCAACCAATAGTTTGGATTTCTAGTTATTGAAGACAAAAGCAGCCAACACGGATAGCTCAATCGCTCCTTCATGGACCAACCGCTGCTGGAAGCGTAGAGGAGGGGAGGGAGGGGAGAGGAGAGGGACGTTGAGAGGGGGGGATGAGAGGGGAGGAGACTGGCACGTGTCGTCGGCGCACCTGGTCAGTGGCTGCAGTCAGCAGTGGGTTCCGGCAGCTGACAGCGTCGCTCTGTTCCTGCAGTCAGTCGGCCGCCGACAGTCGACGGATCCCCACTGGCCTCAGCACGTGACCCGGCGGCGAAAATCCAGCCCAACCACCAGCACAAATATCGCAAAACTGGCCGATTTATTTCAGATTTCGGGGCAATCTTGGGGCTGGCTTGGGGTGAAATCAAAATTTATATCGTGTGAAGATGTGTAGGGAGTCGACTGTGCGTATTATGTAATCGGGAGAGTGCGCCCAGTGAGCTGTGTGTCCGTTGGCCAGTTCTCGGTATTGTACAGAATGAATCGCAAGAAGTCGGTAACTACCCGAATTCATCAGCCGCCAGCACCGCCCTGCTGGTTCAGAACCGTATTCTACCTGTCTTTCGGCGCGTGGGTTCTGCTGCAAGCTGCATCCGAATATTACACCACGAGATGTGTGCATATATACACACATCTACCAATTTTCGAAAGTGAAAAGCAAATCATGGCAGCGTTTCTCAACATAGTGTCAGTGGGAATTTTAACAATTTGTTTAGTTTTGGCATTCATTTACGGCATATGCACAGTCAGCAAGTGGATTGTGCTCTCCAGCTCAGCATTCCTATTTACTCTCCTCATCCTGAACATCTTGGCCGTCGGCATATTAATGTCCAGTCATGTAAGTACTTTTTAAAGTATTTTATACAAATCACAGTGCTATAATTGTTGGTATGTGTCGTGTGATATCAATCATATACCGCATGAACTTCAGCGGATTGTCTTCCTCATATTCGACTTCGTGATGGACTTGTGAAAAACCAGTACCTGTACATTTGTCTGCCACACTTGTTACTTATAAGCGTTTTCATTAACGTCCTTTTAAATGTCATGCCAGGCGTAATTAGGATTTAACCATTGCAATGGCTCGAGCGCTTTAAAATAAAACATACAAAGTTTAACATCTCAAAATAAAAATCACTGTCTGGAACGTCCCGCAAGTATTCAATGTGCCGCAACCGTTTTAAGAATAGTGCGGTAAATACAAACATGGACAGAATAACCTATACATTATTTTGCTAATTATATTCGTCCTAATCAACATATGCCCATAAATTGTTGGGTAAGAAAATGCACATTAAATCCCAATAACTCATGGACGCTCGAAAGCATGCTACCCCCACGGCCACGCCGAGATCCACCCAACATTGAGAATAAACGCGCTATGAGCGTAGAGGTCATACACATTAGGCTGTGCCATCAATGTCGCAAGCCACAGCTGCTAACACTGTGTGTGTCACCCCGTGTTCCAGTTCGGCCTTAATATCGGCCCGCTGTCGAGGAACAGGCGCGTGCTCACCATCTACCACAAGAATGTCTCGAAGGAGAACTGGCAGCGTGAGATGCGGGTGTGGGCGGCGCCGGTACGTCAGCGAGCG
>JAXIVJ010002029.1:110000-112500 GCA_036785665.1 Chirona hameri
ATGATGATGATGATGATGATGATGATGATGATGATGTTGATGTTGCTGATGATGATGTTGCTGATGATGATGTTGCTGAGGAGGATGTTGCTGATGATGATGTTGCTGATGAGGATGTTGCTGATGATGATGTTGCTGATGATGATGTTGCTGATGATGATGTTGTTGATGATGTTGCTGATGATGTTGCTGATGATGTTGCTGATGATGTTGCTGATGATGTCGTGAGACGGTGTGGTATGCCCGGAGGCGGTGTTGTATGCCCGGAGGCGGTGTGGTATGCCCGGAGGCGGTGTTGTATGCCCGGAGGCGGTGTTGTATGCCCGGAAGCGGTGTGGTATGCCCGGAGGCGGTGTTGTATGCCCGGAGGCGGTGTTGTATGCCCGGAGGCGGTGTGCTATGCCCGGAGGCGGTACCACAACAGGAGGCGGTACCACAACACCTCCGGGCATGATGATGATGATGATGATGATGATGATGATGATGATGATGATGATGATGATGATGATGATGATGATGATGATGATGATGATGATGATGATGATGATGATGATGATGATGATGATGATGATGATGATGATGATGATGATGATGATGATGATGATGATGATGATGATGATGATGATGATGTTGCTGATGATGATGTTGCTGATGATGATTTTGCTGAGGATGATGTTGCTGATGATGATGTTGCTGATGAGGATGTTGCTGATGATGATGTTGCTGATGATGATGTTGCTGATGATGATGTTGTTGATGATGTTGCTGATAATGTTGCTGATGATGTTGCTGATGATGTTGCTGATGATGTTGCTGATGACGTTGCTGATGATGTTGCTGATGATGTTGCTGATGATGTTGCTGATGATGACGTGAGACGGTGTGGTATGCCCGGAGGCGGTGTTGTATGCCCGGAGGCGGTGTTGTATGCCCGGAGGCGGTGTTGTATGCCCGGAGGCGGTGTGGTATGCCCGGATGCGGTACCACACCGCCTCCGGGCATGATGATGATGATGATGATGATGATGATGATGATGATGATGATGATGATGATGATGATGATGATGATGATGATGATGATGATGATGATGATGATGATGATGATGATGATGATGATGATGATGATGATGATGATGATGATGATGATGATGATGATGATGATGATGATGATGACGATGATGATGATGATGATGATGATGATGATGATGATGATGATGATGTTGATGTTGCTGATGATGATGTTGCTGATGATGATGTTGCTGAGGAGGATGTTGCTGATGATGATGTTGCTGATGAGGATGTTGCTGATGATGATGTTGCTGATGATGATGTTGCTGATGATGATGTTGTTGATGATGTTGCTGATGATGTTGCTGATGATGTTGCTGATGATGTTGCTGATGATGTCGTGAGACGGTGTGGTATGCCCGGAGGCGGTGTTGTATGCCCGGAGGCGGTGTGGTATGCCCGGAGGCGGTGTTGTATGCCCGGAGGCGGTGTTGTATGCCCGGAAGCGGTGTGGTATGCCCGGAGGCGGTGTTGTATGCCCGGAGGCGGTGTTGTATGCCCGGAGGCGGTGTGGTATGCCCGGAGGCGGTACCACAACGCCTCCGGGCATGATGATGATGATGATGATGATGATGATGATGATGATGATGATGATGATGATGATGATGATGATGATGATGATGATGATGATGATGATGATGATGATGATGATGATGATGATGATGATGATGATGATGATGATGATGATGATGATGATGATGATGATGATGATGATGATGATGATGATGATGATGATGATGATGATGATGATGATGATGATGATGATGATGATGATGATGATGATGATGATGATGATGATGATGATGATGATGATGTTGCTGATTATGATGTTGCTGATGATGATGTTGCTGAGGATGATGTTGCTGATGCGGATGTTGATGATGATGATGTTGCTGATGATGATGTTGCTGATGATGATGTTGTTGATGATGTTGCTGATGATGTTGCTGATGATGTTGCTGATGATGTTGCTGATGACGTTGCTGATGATGTTGCTGATGACGTTGCTGATGATGTTGCTGATGATGTTGCTGATGATGTTGCTGATGATGTTGCTGATGATGACGTGAGACGGTGTGGTATGCCCGGAGGCGGTGTTGTATGCCCGGAGGCGGTGTTGTATGCCCAGAGGCGGTGTGGTATGCCCGGAGGCGGTGTTGTATGCCCGGAGGCGGTGTTGTATGCCCGGAGGCGGTGTGGTATGCCCGGAGGCGGTGTTGTATGCCCGGAGGCAGTGTTGTATGCCCGGAGGCGGTGTGGTATGCCCGGAGGCGGTACCACACCGCCTCCGGGCATGATGATGATGATGATGATGATGATGATGATGATGATGATGATGATGATGATGATGATGATGATGATGATGATGATGATGATGATGATGATGATGATGATGATGATGATGATGATGATGATGATGATGATGATGATGA
>JAXIVJ010002030.1:0-7500 GCA_036785665.1 Chirona hameri
GATATTAGCCCCTTTCCAGGTGACCTGAGGTCAAACGGTGACCCGGACTGTGCAAGTCTTGAGTTGAGCACGTTCGGTGGGTTAAAGGGAAGGCGATGGTGGTGGAATGGATTCTCTAAGTGATTTAGGAAAAGCACTTAAGCGGTACCGCGCCATTCTGCCGTGTGCCATAACGTTAACTTATGCCATGACCTGAGGTCAAACGATGACCTGAAGGTCGCTCTTTGTGCACTATCAATAGGCTAGCCGGAATATTTCGCCGTTGAAAAACTTCGTTAAGTACTTTAGGAAAAAGTTATGCGGTACCCGATATTTGACCTCGCAGGCACTCTATGACATCCTGAGGTGAAACAATTGACCTCACCAACAAATGCTTTTAGTTTTCGAATATACGCAGAGACTCCAACATTTGGCATAAGTTTTAACCCGCGCACTGCAGGGGCTTTGCGCCGAACACCAACTGCAGGGGGGTTGATTTCCGCCCCCCCCCCCCTGAGATCTCGAAAACTACGCTACGTAGCGAGAAGTGGAAAACGGCATTTGATAGCTTGATACATGTTCTATCGAAAGTAAGTATTCAGTATTGTTTTAGGTCAGGTCAAAATTGAGGTTACCAGAGGTCATCGAAGGTAAAATTTTCCAGTTTTTTCCTGTTTTAGGACATCGCTCCAGAAATTCCCATATATCTCAGAAACTATGCTAGTTAGAAACAAACGGGAAAAAAACGCCAGCCAGTGAAATTTGCAATCGCTAAGGTGTCCTCAAATTTGATCTAAGGTTAACATTTGCGGCTCCAGAGGTCAAAGAAGAAAAAATGACGTTTTTTTGCTAAATCGTTTTTCGCTATTTACTTTTTATGTAATAAAGATAACGGTAAACTGTTTACGTCATTGTGTTTATCCTGTCAAGGCGCTTTGAATGATATACATGGTGACCTTGTTAAGTTAACTTAAAAATTTGACCTCAGGTCAAGGTCAAGTGGTGACCCAAATAGGGCATGTTGCATATGGGAAGATGTATCTTGACGAGACAAACACATTGATGTCTGTTTTACTTCTCTATCTTCATTATGTCGGGAGTTATTGACAAAAAGGTGATGGTGACCTCGCATGACTTTAAATGACCCAATAGGGGTCACTGATAAAAACTTACACTTGGATCATCAAGAATATCCTATAATAACATGATCCAGAAGTAATTGGACTAATATCATGCATATCCTTAGCATTTGTATATTTCCCCATTGACTTATTATGGGGAGGTTGCGAAATTGACCTGCCTTAGGTCACCGATATCAAAATTCCTAGATATACGAATTGTAAGTACATATGCCCTCATGACATCCTGTAAGTTTCAAACTGATCGGTGAAAAACTCTGGCTTTGGCACAACTGCAAACATTTTTGGAGGTGGGGTCACTTGACCTGGTCTGGTGACCTGATCTGAGATGACCCTAGGTTATTTTTTAAAAAAGTGTGCGCAATGGATGTCCTGACAGGTGTGCGAAAACCCGGCGGCGCTGCGCGCCGCCGTTTTTTCGCTATCTTTGAAAAACCTGAGAGGGGGGGGGGGGGGGCGGAAATCAACCCCCCTCCCCTGCAGTGCGCGGGTTAACACAATCGATCGGTAAACAACGAATACGTATTTGGACTGCTCGTTAAATGGATATTAGCGCTTTTCCAGGTGACCTGAGGTCAAACGGTTAACGGTGGGGTCAAGTCTTGAGTTGTGCACCTTCGGTGGGTTAAAGGGAAGGCGATGGTGGGGAAATGGGTTCTCTAAGTGATTTGGGGGAAAACATATGCGGTACCGCGCCATTCTGCCGTGTGCCATAACGTTAACCTATGCCGTGACATGAGGTCAGACGATGACCTGAAGGGATTAGGTCGCTCTTTGTGCACCATCTATAGGCTGGTGGGAATATTTAGGCGTTGAAAAACACTTCGGTAAGTACTTAAGGAAAAACGTTATGCGGTACCCGATATTTGACCTCGCAGGTACTCTATGACCTCCCTAGGTCAAACGATTGACCTCAGCAACAAATGTTTTTAGGTTTCGAATATACTCATAGACTCCAACATTTGGTATAAGTTTAAACACAATCGATCGGTAAACAACGAATGCGTATTTGGACTGCTCGTTAAATGGATATTAGCGCCTTTCCAGGTGACCTGAGGTCAAACAGTGACGCGGAGGGGTCAAGTCTTGAGTTGTGCACCTTCGGTGGGTTAAGGGGAAGGCGATGGCGGTAGAATGGGTTCTCTAAGTGTTTTTGGGAAAACGTTATGCGGTACCGCGCCATTCTGTCGTGTGTCATAACGTTAACTTATGGCGTGACCTGAGGTCAAATGATGACCTGAAGGGCTTAGGTCGCTCTTTGTGCACTATCTATGGTCTTTTGTGAATATTAAGCTATTGGGCTGATTTCCCTAAGTCGTTTAGTAAAAAAGTTATGCGGTACCAAAAAGTTATGCGGGCCATTGTCTAAAATGCCTCATTTAAAAATGTGGACGTGACCTGGGGTCAAACGGTGACATTTTCGGATAAAATGTTTTGTTGTGCACCATCTATGGGCTAATGCGAAAATGGTGGCACTGGGATGACTCGTCTACTTCAATTATTGTAGGAGTTATGCGGTATCGCGATTTGTGGCCAAAACCGTATTTTTCACGTGTTTGTGTGACCTAAGGTCAGACGGTAGTAGAGTAAGATCATCTGTTGTGTTGTGCATTCACTATGGTTACTTGCGGATGGTTCTGTGCTCAATTGCATATATAAGTGCGTTTTTTTTAGGTTGTATAGGGTACCGCGCAAATAGTTATCACCCAAGGTAACTTAATAACTAGGTAGCGCGGGTTTGTCGCTTCAACACAGGGGCAATGTGTGCATGGTTTGACAACTAAGTTAAACAAATCTCCTAAACCAGGCATATTTTGCATAAGCATTATATACCATTGGTAATTAATTTAATTATAAAACGTTTCAAACAATTGGACATTTTCATAAGCATCCAATAAGAAATTCGTGTTTGCGATAATTAGATGAGGCGTCAATGCCCTTATACATTAATATTCCTGTTAACCACATGCGACCAAACCGGCGCAGCTGACGCTATTGCAATTAGATGAGGCGGCAATGTACTTATACATTGAGGTTCCTGTTAACTTCCTGTCAGTAGAATTAACCAAACCCGCAGCAGACGCTGTTGTAATTGGATGAGGCGGCAATGCACTTATACATTGAGGTTCCTATCAACTCTTTGCTATTCGGTATCTCAGGAATCGGAGGACCAAACATCAGCTGGCAAGACTTTCTTTTGATGCCTCAAACCGCACCCCCCTGGTTATCACCCATTGAAAAAGAGACATTTTTGAACTGAGGTCAAACAGTGACCCGGGATGGTCCAATTGTGCATGATCCTCACCCTGTTCCCGAGTATTTTTTAATCAGGAAATGTTTCTAGGTGAAAAGTTATGGGGTACCGCGTATTTGACCTGTTTGACCTATTGTAACCTCGGTAGGTCAAACCGTTTCTTTTATTCCCGTATAACTTCATAGGATGTGTACTGACGGCATTGGGTTTATCGTGTGCAAATTTGGACGAAATCGTAGTTACTTTGAATACGTATTTGAATACGAATACGAATACATTGCTGTCTTCATGGACGTTCACCCATGTGTATTTGAATAGGGCCTCTAAACCGACAGCGTCGTCTCTATTTACCCAACTGGTAATGATAGTCGACTTGTGTTAATGTCATCCTTGGAATATTTTCGTCTTTCATTGATTGATCCCCGGGTGGTTCGCAATCTAAAGGCTGGAGTTGCTGGAGTTGATGCAGCAGTTGGCCGCCAGGGACCGCTAGTGAGCCAGGGTGTTATGACGTCGCAGGCCAATGGTACCAGTTCAATTTTTAACGCTAAATATGTATTTATTTATTTATAAATCAATCAATCAATCAATATTTAGTGGTACCATTTGCTTGCGACGCCATAACACCCTGGCTCACCAGCGGTCTCTGGCGGCCAACTGCTGCAACAACTCCAGCTGATAGTGCTAGCCAATCTAGACACCGGGTGGTTCGCTTTTTCTGCGCAATAGATGTCGACAAAAAATTGTACCATACATTTGGCAGCACAAAGGATTTCCCTGTTTACAAAAATATGGCGTCACCAACCCAACTTTCCGGTTAAAACTAAAAGATAAATATCTTTCAAGATAAACACTTTTTTTCGGGAAAAAAAGTTCACGAACATGTTCAGCAGACCTCGCCTGACATGTAGGCATACAATTAAGTGTGATTCGTCAACTTTCAAAAAGGTAACAGTCCCTTTAACCCGCCATTGACGGGGGGCACGCCCCCTGATTAATTTTTGCAATAGCTGAAAAACTAATAGCGCTATCAACGTAAAACTTCGGGCACCTTATAAATCATGGTTACGTCTTTTGTGAACAAATGAAGAAATTTCGTCGATTTGTTTTCTCTCTAGAGTTATAGCGAATATTGTCACTACATACGAGTTTTACACCAAAATCAGCTAACATTTGCCAGGCCGTACAACTGGCACATTTGAAGCAAAATGCAATCGAAAAACGCCAAAAGATAGCAAATTGCAAGGGCTACCAACCAGCTATCTTTTTTTCTTTCTTTTTTGACCCAAAAAACTCAAAAAGCTTCTTCTTCTTTTTTTTTGGGGGGGGATTATCACAAAATCACAATTTTCTAAAATATTTATAAAAAAACGGAAGATGTGTCAGAGAACAATGCTATGAAGATGTGTCAGAGAACCTAGGCAACTACAATGCTAAATTCCAAACAGATATCTCCATTTTTGACTGACTTATGACAGCTAAAGTATGGGTAAGTCATGACGTCATATTTTGAAATTGCGTTTTTGCTTTTATTGACCAGGTACAGACAAATAGATGCCAACACCGTATTGCTGAGAGGAAACTGGTCCATAAACATGCCTTCTTTATTTATATTTATCAATTTCAAATTTTGACCTTCAGTGACCTGAACTTTTTGTCTTCTTTTTTTTTAATTCCCCTACCCACAATAGGTAGGCAGGAGTGCCCTTCCATGCCCATGTGACCAGAGTACGTTAATTACCAGAGTGTTTAATAAGGATAGGGTTATGCAATCACGTTAGGTCACACCACTCCCCGCTATTTTTTTTTGTGTTGCATGGAAAGGATAGCCGCCACCTGTATTAGTAAAGGATTTGATTTGAGATTCCGGCGGACAGATAGCCGAGCTAGTAGCGCCCACTCGAAACCCAGATCTGACTATAGTTAGGTGTTATAGGGATAAATTAATAAAATTATACTCAGACATATAAACAAACGAAAGCACACAAATATGCACGCACACACCACACACGCACACGCACACGCATACGCATACGCATACGCATACGCACACGCACACGCACACGCACACGCACACGCACACGCACACGCACACGCACACGCACACGCACACGCACACGCACACACACACACACACACACACACACACACACACACACACACACATACCCCCCCCCCCTGCTGCCTGCGCCGCCTTGCCTCAGGCCCATGCATTCACACACGCATTCATTGAATCAAGTGAAGAATATAAATACAAAAATAGACACAGATGAGGATAGGAAAGTAAATAAAATAAATGACCATAAGAGGGCAGGATTAACTCAAATACATATTAAGAAGTAAATATAACACTACCACTACAGATACATAATTAGTACTGGTGCAGAATATACTCATGAACATATTTCTTTAGGACATCCTTATTCTTAGGAACATTATCAATATCATTAAATAACTTACACACTATTGTATTCCACGCCCTAGGAGCAGAGACAGATAGTGAAAATGCTTTATAATTTGTACGTGCATATGGAATTATAAAGTCTTGAATAGCTCTGGTGTTGACCGGCCTATGGTATCTAAACATTTCACAAATTGGACGAGGAAGAGTTTCTTTTACATAGCCCAAAAGTATGACTATGTGCTGTTTGTTTACCAAATCTGGAAACTTTAACATTTTGTATTTAACAAAAAAGTTCTCTAGTGTGATACAAGTATGGCTTTTTATCAATGATTCTGATTGCTCGCTTCTGTAGTCTGACTGGTTTATCAATTCTGGTTGTATAATTGCTTCCCCAGACAGCAGCACAGTAGTTTAAATAAGGGAGTATTAGAATATTGTATAAGAGTAAAAGATGTTTGGATGAGATATAAAATGTGGCACGTTCCATGATACCTATATTTCTACTTATAATAGATGCTACATTATTGATATGAGTTTGCCACTTGAGGTTTTCATCAACAATTACGCCAAGATATTTAACAGACTCCTTTCTTGCAATCTGTGAATTATTTATTTCAATATCTAAATCGTATACAGACTTTTTTGAAAAATTTGGTAGTAGGTCTTTGACACATTTAAAGAAGGCCTATTTGACTGAAACCATTTAGTAACCATGGGTAGTACGTTAGTTATAGTTATCTTGGGTAGTACTGCATAAAGTTTATTTTGTAGCTCTGTCAATCGATGAGCTTTAATAGCAATAGCCGTGTCATCTGCAAACAAGTAAAAGTGGGCTTGATTAGAAATGTTTGAAATATCATTAATATATATATAATAAAAAGCAAGGGACCTAAAATTGAACCCTGTGGGACACCCATTTCAACCTTTGCCTCCTCAGATAAATAAGAATTAATTAGAGTTCTTTGCTTTCTATTAGTAAGGTATGATTTCAAAATTTGGTGAAGTTTTCCTCTTATACCAATAAAATGAAGTTTGTTAAGTAAAATATCCAAGCAAACGGTATCAAATGCTTTTTTTAGATCGAGATACAGCACACAAGTGACAATGTTTTCTTGAAGTGAGCTAGTTATCTTATCTGTCAAATGTGCAATGGGAATGTATGTACTATGTTTCTTCTAAAACCAAATTGAAGGGGATTTAATAAATTGTGTTCATTAACATAAGTTAAAATTAAAGAATGCAATATTTTTTCCAAAATTTTCGAAAAGATCGGCAGCAAGGAAATTGGTCTGTAGTTATTAAAAGCATTTCTATCTCCTGTCTTGTAAATCGGTTTAATAATGGCCACTTTAATATGATCTGGAAAAACTGCAGTACTGAGGCAGAGGTTAAAAAAGAAGGTTAAGTGATGAATAAGATTTTGGTAGGTTAGAAGTAATATTTCAGTGCTAATTTTGTTTATACCTCCTCCCACAGGGTTCAAGGAATTAATTATAGACTGTACTACAATATAATTTGTCACCAATGGCACATCCAAATTATCATGGATAGGTTGAGTTAAAAATTCAAGAGGACTGCTGTCTGAAGGAGGAATGCTTTTTTCCAGGTGCGAACCAATGGATGAAAAAAAGTCATTAAATCCCTGTGATATTTCGGCGTTTTTATATGTTTTTCCATCGCTGCCGATGAATGTCGATGGCGGTTCATTGATATGTATTTTACGT
>JAXIVJ010002030.1:12500-17500 GCA_036785665.1 Chirona hameri
ATCACTCGTCCGCTCCATCAGTTTAAATGGGCGGACACCCCTGCACTCTCGACGGGCCCGGCTCGTCTCTCCGGCGCGTATTCCAAGCACCACTCTTCTTGTCACTGACCGCGTTCCTCCTCCTCTCAGCATCCTCGACATGTCGACTTACTAGGTCTGAAGCAGTGGGTGTGCCAGCCCACCAGGGGTGAGAATATTCTCGACCTAGTGCTGACCAGACGCATGTCGGCGCAGGTCATCGTGCGGGACGGCCTGCTCGTCTATGACCACAAGGAGACAATCGCTACCCTCAGCGTGCCGGTGAGCCGTCGGCCTGTGATCAATCGGCGCGCCGCCCTCAACTACAAGCGGGCGGATTTCGACGGCCTGCGCCGTAGTCTCTCCCTGATCCCGGAGGAATACTGGATGAGGTCGGAGTCGACGAAGCAGTAGAAACATTCTACACCCTGCTGGAGTCGGCCATCGCCGACCACGTCCCCACGGTGATCCTCCGGCGTCGTTTACCACCGTGGTTCGATGGCGCGGTGCGGTTGGCTCTCCGGCTGAAAGAGGCGGCTTTCCGGCGGCTGCGTAGAAACCCCACCCCGGCGAACCAGGCTGAGTTCGCGGACAGGAGACGTGCTTTTAAATCTGTGTCTGGCTCTAAGTATTTCGAATATTTCTAATATTTTCGGAAGCTCACCGATGATTTTAAGACAAACCCGAAACGTTATTGGTCGTTTTTTATATGTTTAACTAAAAAATCATGTATATCACCGGTGCTTTATAACTCTGATCGCGTACTCGTGTCGCATGACCTGGATCGCGCGAACGCACTGAACGAGGCGTTCGCTGCCAAGTTCACTGATCCACGTGTGCAGAACCTTCCTCATGCTCCGAGCTACCCATTCGAGAACATGTGTCGTATACGTGTTTCTGGGGCGGCTGTGCGAGCTGCGCTCACCATGGTCGGTCCCAACAAGGCATGCGGGACAGACAACACCAGTGCTCCCATAATCACGGAGTGCGCGGACGAGCTGGTCATCCCCATTACAAAGATTTGTAACCTGTCGGTGAGGTCCAGTGTCTTCCCGCGGAGATGGGGGCAGGCAAACATAATACCATTATTCAAGAAAGGCGACAAAAAAGAGCCATCAAATTACAGATCTGTTTCCCTGCTTCCTCTCTTCGGAAAGATACTGAAACGCGTTGTTTATGATGAGCTGTTCCGTCATGTCGTACCGGTTTTGAGCAGCAGCAGCAGCAGCATGGTTTATTCCTAGGCAGCAGCAGCAGCAGCAGCAGCATTGTTTTATTCCTAGGCGTTCGTGCAGCACGAACCTAAGTGTTTATCTTAACTCGCGCACTGCAGGGGGGTTGATTTCCGCCCCCCCCCCTCAGGTTTTTCAAAGATAGCGAAAAAACGGCAGCGCGCAGCGCCGCCGGGTTTTGGTACACCTGTTAGGACATCAATTGCGCACACTGAAGAGAAAAAAATATACTCGGGTCATATCAGGTCAGGTCACCAGACCAGGTCAAGTGACCCCACCACCAAAAATGTTTACAGTTGTGCCAAAGCCAGAGTTGTTCACCGATCAGGTTGAAACTTACAGGATGTCATGAGGGCATCAGTACTTACAATTCGTTTATCTCGGAATTTTGATATCGGTGACCTAAGGTCAGGTCAATTTCGTAACCTCCCCATAATAAGTCAATGGGGAAATATACAAATGCTTCCTATTTCAAGGATATGCATGGTACTAGTCCAATTACTTCTGGATCATGTTATTGTAGGATATTCTTGATGATCCAAGTGTAAGTTTTGTTCAGTGACCCCTATTGGGTCATTTGAGGTCATGCGAGGTCACCATCACTTTTTTTGTCCATAACTCTCGACATAATGAAGATAGAGAAGCAAAACAGACATCAATGTGTTTGTCTCGTCGAGACACGTCTTCCCATATGCAACATGCCCTACTTGGGTCACCACTTGACCTTGACCTTAGGTAAAATTGTTAAGTTGACTTAACAAGGTCACCATATATATATCATTCAAAACGCCTTGACAAGATAAACACAACGGCGTAAACAGTTTTCCGTTATCTTTATTAAGTAAAAAGTTAATAGCAAAAACGATTTAGCAAAAAACGTTTTTTTTTTCTTCTTTTTGACCTCTGGAGCCTCAAATATTGACCTGAAATCAAATCTGAGGACACCTTAGTGATTACAAATTTCACTGGCTGACGTTTGCTTTTTTTCCGTTTGTGTCTAACTATCATCGTTTCTGAGATATATGGGAATTTCTGGAGCGATGTCCTAAAACAGGAAAAAACTGGAAAATTTGACCTTTGATGACCTCTGGTGACCTCAATTTTGACCTGACCTAAAAAAATACTGGAATACTTTCGATAGAACATGTATGAAGCTATCAAATGCTTTTTTCCGCTTCTCGCTACGTTGCGTAGTTTTCGAGATCTCAGGGGGGGGGGGGGCGGAAATCAACCCCCTGCAGTTCGTGTTCGGCGCAAAGCCCCTGCAGTGCGCGGGTTAAGCACGCGTGGGAGGCCAGCCATATCCGACGGATATCAGACGGACGCCATTTATACTGATTACTCAGCCGCTTTTCAGAACGTCAACCATGCGCTTCTCATTCACAAGCTAAAACACTCCTACCACTTGAAGGAGCTTGCATTGGAATGGTTCGTCTCGTATCTGTCTGATAGACGCCAGAGAGTTATCATCAACGGTAAAACCTCCGACTGGAAACCGGTGACCTCCGGCGTTCCAGAAGGATCACTTTTGGCTCCCCTTCTCTTTTCGATGTTCATTAACGATCTACCGAGTAACATGGAATCCGGCTGCCTTTTGTATGCAGACGATGTCAAAATTGTCCGCAAAATCACCTCCCCAGCTGACGGACTGTTACTGCAGAGGGATCTCAGCCATCTGTCAGCGTGGTCCGTCAGGTGGGGACTGACCCTCAACCCTGCAAAATGCAAATTGTTTACGATGACTCTCAGGCGTGCACCCGTCCAGACCAAATATTTTCTGAATAGTACCGAACTGGATCATGTAAGCAAAATTAGGGATCTCGGCGTAACACTAGATACCAAAATAACCTTTGCACCACATGTCTCTGACATAGTCAGCAGGGCCAACCGAGCACTAGGCCTCCTTACTCGTTATTTTCAAGTCGGTACTAGCACTTCAAAATTCAACCGGAGCGCAGTGCTAGCTGCGTACTTCGCGAACGTGCGTTCGATTTTATAATACTGTAGCGTGGTCTGGGCGGGGGCGGCCAACTCCCACACGATGCGGGTCGATCGAGTGCAGCATAAGTTCCTCATTTGGCTACTCACTCATACATCCTCCGGACAAGCTAATTCTCTCTCTTATGGTAGCCTTCTGCTCCATTTCAAATTTCCTTCCTTAGCATCACGCAGAGTGCAGCATGACCTGCTGTTCTTGAGGAACATCCTGCGGGGGAAAGTGGACTCACAGGTCCTGCTCGAGCCGTTTCCCCTGCACGTGCCGCCTCGATCGACCCGCACTGTCTCTCTTTTAACCGTGCCTCGAGCACGGGTAAGAACTGTGGACTCTGGGATGTTCTGCCGGCTCCCTAGAGCAATGATGCCTTTTTAGGCAGTGCTTTTAACGCAGACATCTTTTATGACAGTTTTGGAGCTTTTAGAGCACAGGTGATCAAGTACGTTTTAACCCTGTAGTCTGTGACTGTAAACTTTAGGCTGTGTGATTATGTGATGTGTGTGCTGCGTGGATTATTGTGTGCTGCGTGCTGCGTATTTATTGTTATATCTTATCTTCACGACTTCGCCTGTCAGTGGAGCGTAGCTCTGTTGGCGATCAAATGAAATACAAAAAAAAATCCTTTCGGCCATGTTGTCCTGCCTCAGTCCCCGTCGAGATTCTTGGCGCGACCCTTGGCGCGACCCTCCTGGCTCTCTCTACCGGCGCGACTGATTCTCTGCTCAACTTGTGTTGTTATACTCTCCGTTACTTCCGCCTACGTCGGCCGCCCTCCGGCGGGTATCTCTCCATGAGTCGTCTGGCGGTGCTGTGGTTGCCGGCTGTGTCCTTGGAGTCACCTTGTTGCGACCTCTTGCTGTCAGCCGGCCTGCGCCAGTCTGCTGACCCCCTGCCCTCGTTCCTCCGTTCCCTCCGTTCCCTCGGATCGGTAGACGTTCTTCTGAGCCGGCTCCCCTCAGATGTTGATATGGCCTTGACGGATTGTTTATCAGCTGTCCCAGTCTTCGGCAGGCCGGGATTCTGCGTTTTCGCACCTCATTAGCAGTGTGGAGTTCAGAGGCCAGCGACACGCAGTCGATTCTGCGTTTTCGTACCTCATTAACAGTGTGAACCCAGGGTCCGGGCCGGCGACGCTCCCTCCTCGCGTCACTGACAGATGTCGCCGCCCCCGCTTGATCGTTGGTTCTCCGGCACTTGTTGAGAGGAGAGAGGCGTGAATGGCTCTTCGGTGGACGCTGCGCTCCGAGTTTTTCGCGCCTCATTAACACAGCTCCGCGGCCGGCGAAACGCAGTCCTGCCCGCCGGGCCTCCGGCTGTTCAGCTGCTGTTCAGCTGCTCTGGTTTATTTTCCTAGGCGCCCCGCGGCAGATTCCGGCTCGGTTCAGCCGCTCTGGTTTATTTTCCTAGGCGCCCCGCGGCAGATTCCGGCTCGGTTCAGCCGCTCTGGTTTATTTTTCTAGGCGCCCCGCGGCAGATTCCGGCTCGGTTATCTTGTTGGACGCCGGCGTCGCAGTTTGATCTGGGAGGTAACTCTGTATATGTCCGCCCGGGCAGGAGCATTGGGGGAGGGGGGGGGGGGGGTGCAGGTGTGTAGGTGTGAGAAAGGCCCGCCGGCGGTGTTTGTTTACGCGATTCTGGTGGACGGACGACGGGTCGGCAGATGGCAGGCGACAGGTGGCTGGTGTCTGGAGGTGATCCTGGTCGTTCCTCCACCACGGTTTGTTTTCCTACGCGTTCCGCGGCAGATTCAGGCT
>JAXIVJ010002030.1:22500-77500 GCA_036785665.1 Chirona hameri
AAGGTTGTGCTTGGTGTCGGACATAAGGATTTGGGTATCGTCAGCGTACTGGGTCACATGAGCGTCCGGCGCGTGCAGGCTGAGGTCGTTGGCGAAGATAGTGAATAACAGGGGACCTAGGACTGACCCTTGGAAGACTCCCATGGTGTTGGGAAGAGGTTTTGAAACGACTCTGTCACGGGAAGGAGAAGTGAGACAGATGGACTGAGTATGACCGGAAAGATAGCAGGTAAACCAGGCCGGGTCTACGCCGTGGAGCTGAAGTTTGGATAGGAGTAGAGAATGAGGAATGACATCAAAACATTTACTGAGGTCGAGAAGGCACAGAAGAGAGACACGGCTTCGGTCCATGTTAGAAAAAACATGGTTAGTGACAGAAAGAAGAGCGGTTTCGGTAGAGTGATGGGGGCGAAAGCCGTGTTGGGATGAGGATAGAAGGTGATTGTCGGACATATAGAAGGAAAGTTGCCGCTGCACCAGGCGCTCGACAACTTTGGCCATGGAAGGAATGATGGAAATAGGCCGGTAATTTGAAACTAAGTCAGGATCGCCAGATTTATAGATAGGATGGACCAGGGAGTGCTTCCAAGAATCGGGATAATCACAGGAGATGAGGCAGGTATTGACAACATGGAGTAGGATAGGGCCGATGGCGTCAAAACAGAGGAGAAGGATACGGATACAGATGCCATCAGCACCACACGCACCAGATCGCTTCATGGAGAACACTACCTCCCGCAGCTCACCTAGCGTCACTCCGGTGACCCTGAAACCACAGGCACCGACGCGCGGCAGGCGGCACTGAACGTCGGGGGTCACCCCGGCGCTAGCTAGGCTGGCCGCCACGCGTGGGCCCACGTTCACGAAGAAATCATTCATCTCGTCCGGTGTGGCCGAGGGCAGACGGGCGGTGTCACTCCGCTTACTGGCGATCAGCGGGCGGATGTCGCGGTAGCGCACCGGCTCCGACCGGATCACACGCAGCACACGCGCGTCTCGCTTTATTGCTCGCGAACCACTCCCCGCAGCCGGGGCCGCCAGCCGGGCGGGACCCCGGCCGAGCCAGACATCACGTGACCGGTCAAGGTTATCCAAGGGCGCCGCACAGGAGGCCGCGCCCCCGACATTTCCCCCCTTCAAAAAAAGAAACGACATTTTCCAAGCAACAAAAATTAAACACAAACACGGCACGACATAACCAAAACATAACGGTGCGGCGCAAACATTAACACACACACTCTGTTGCCTGGCCCATCCGATTGACCTGCGACACCTTACACCGGACAATCAAACACACGCTTGACATTCCGCATGTGCGTACGGCGGATACGACCTCGGTCATCCTGCACGTCCACGTGGCGACGGCCCACGCGCTGTACCACAACATACGGTCCCGACCAGGGATCGTCCATCTTAGAACTAGCGCTAAAGTTCTTAAACCACACACGATCACCGGGTCGGTAATCAACGTCCTTGGCACGGTGCCGCCGATCATAGTGACGTTTGTACTCGCGCATACTCTCAGACTGCCGCTCCCGAGCCCGCCGGAACACCTCGGACAGTAACCGTAACCTTTCAGAAATGAAATCGTCCGAATATTTCCGCACCGGTCGAGAGGCTAAATCGGGAATGAGGCTATGAGGGTATCGTAGGAAATACAAGAAAAAAGGACTAAATCCATGTGTGCGGCATGGCTCATTGTTCAGCGCAAAAAGGATCCCCGGAAGGAGCAGTTCCCAATCAGTCCCATTTACGGACGACAATGCTCTGAGACGCCTCTTAATATCCAAGTGCCGCCGTTCAATCTTGCCCACTGCCTGATGGCAATAACCCACACTGACTCGAGTTTGAACCCCTTGCAACTTAAAATTCATGGGATCAGGGGCAAGATTCTGGATTGGATAGAAACGTGGCTTTCAGGACGCCAGCAAAGGGTTATATTGAATGGGTGCCAATCACAATGGAAGGAGGTTCTCAGTGGGGTTCCACAGGGCTCAGTCCTGGGCCCATTGCTTTTTATAATATTTGTGAATGCAATTGAGAACAGTATAGACAGCAAAGTCTTGAAATTTGCAGACGATCTAAAAGTTGTCAGGATTATTAGAGGAAAACATGATCAGGATGTTTTTCAATCAGATCTGGACAAGCTAGTTGAGTGGTCTGAAGCATGGCAGATGAAATTCAATTTGAGTAAATGTAAGATTATGCACGCTGGACGGGTTAGCAGTAAACATAGGTATGAAATGGGTGGGCAGAAAATGGAGCAGATTGAAAAGGAAAGAGATTTAGGTGGCGTGGTAAACAATAGACTATCAGCGTCAGACCAGGTTGTAGAAGCTGGGAAAAAGGCACTTAGAATGCTAGGGGCCATTAACAGAAATGTTTCCTACAAGAGTGAAAAGGTAATAACAAAACTGTATTGTGCATACGTTAGACCACATTTGGAGTATTGTGTACAAGCCTGGTCTCCAACATATGAGCAAGCCTGGTCTCCAACATATGAGAAAGATTGCTGGTTGTTAGAAAGAGTTAAAAAAGGGCAACAAAAATGGTTAATTGTCTTGGTAGTTTACCTTATGAAGATAGATTAAAGAAATTGGGTATGTTTTCACTTAGATATAGAAGGCTAAGAGGAGATCTAATTGAAGTCTTCAAATTTGTAAATAGTCAGCATTCTGGATATTTAAAGGGTATGTTTGAGTTCAATAGGGAAAATCGAGGTAGAGGTCATCAGCATAAACTCATTATGAAACAAAGTAGGACTAGGCTACGACAGTCATTTTTCAGTAGAAGGGTTGTAGGACATTGGAATATGCTACCAGGGGATGTCGCTGATGCAGTGACACTTGCTTCCTTCAAAATTAGATTAGATAAATACTTTACAGAGAAGGGATTAGTCCATAAATACTCGTGGGATTAGCCTTCTTTTATGCAGGTAGAATAAGGTGATTTGAAGGGGCGAGACTGGTGGAGGGGGGGGGGGGGGGGGGTGCAACCTCGGATGGGCCCAAGAGGCTCTTTGTTGCACTTTTCTTTTATGTCTTTATGTCTTATGACATAGAGACATAGACATATACATAGATACATAGACATATACATAGATACATAGACATATAGACATAGACATATAGACATAGACATAGACATAGAGACATAGACATAGAAACATAGACATAGAGACATAGACACATATACATATAGACATAGACATAGAGACGTATACATAGAGACATAGACATATATACATATACATAGAGACATATACATAGAGACATAGACATAGATACATATAGACATAGACATAGAGACATAGACATATAGACATAGACATATAGACATAGACATAGAGACATAGACATAGAGACATAGACATAGAGACATAGACATAGAGACATAGACATAGATACATAGACATAGAGACATATACATATATACATAGACATAGATACATATACATAGATACATAGACATAGATACATAGACATAGATACATAGACATAGACACATAGACATAGATACATAGACATAGACATAGACATAGAGAAATATACATAGAAACATAGACATAAAGACATAGACATAGAGACATAGACATAGAGACATAGACATAGAGACATAGACATAGAGACATAGAAAGATATACATAGAGACATAGACATAGAGACATAGACATAGATACATAGACATAGAGACATAGACATATAGACATATACCTAGAGACATAGACATAGAGACATAGACATATAGACATAGACATAGACATAGACCTAGAGACATATACCTAGAGACATAGACATAGAGACATAGACATAGATACATAGACATAGAGACATATACATATAGACATATAGACATAGACATAGAGACATAGACATAGAGACATAGACATAGAGACATAGACATAGAGACATAGACATAGAGACATAGACATAGAGACATAGACATAGAGACATAGACATAGAGACATAGAGACATAGACATAGACATAGAGACATAGACATAGAGACATAGACATAGATACAGAGACATAGACATAGAGACATAGAGACATAGATACATATAGACACATAGACATAGAGACATAGAGATAGAGACATAGACATAGACATAGAGACATAGACATAGAGACATGGACATAGAGACATAGAATAGACATATACATAGATACATAGACATAGATACATAGACATAGATACGTAGACATAGATACATATACATAGAGGCATAGACATATAGATACATAGACATAGATACGTAGACATAGATACATATACATAGAGGCATAGACATATAGATATATACATAGACATCGAGACATAGACATAGATACATATACATAGATACATAGACATATAGACATAGACATAGAGACATATACATAGAGACATAGACATAGAGACATATACATAGACATAGATATAGACATAGAGACATAGACATAGACATATACATAGAGACATATACATAGAGACATAGACATAAAGACATAGACATAAAGACATAGACATATAAACATATACATAGAGACATAGACATAGACATAGAGACATATAGACATCGACATAGAGACATAGACATAGAAACATATACATAGATACATAGACATATACATAGAGACATATACATAGAGACATAGGCATAGAGACATAGACGTAGAGACATATATACATAGACATAGAGACATATATACATAGACATATACACATATAGACATAGACATAGATACATAGAGACATAGACATAGACATATACATAGACATAGATACATATACATAGACATAGACATAGATACATATACATAGAGACATAGATATAGAGACATCTACATATAAACATAGACATAGAGACATAAACATATATACATATACATAGACATATATATAGATACATATACATAGACATATACATAGTGGCATAGACATAGATACATAGACATATAGACATAGAGACATAGAGACATAGACATAGAGACATAGACATAGATACATAGACATAGACATATACATAGAGACATATACATAGAGACATAGACATAGAGACATGACACAGTGACATACATAAAGACATATATATAAAGACAGACATAAATACATAGGCATAAAGACATAGACATAGACATAGAGACATATACATAGAGACATATACATAGATACATAGACATATGGACATAGACATATACATAGAGACATATACATATACATAGAGACATATACATATACATAGACATATACATAGACATAGACAAAGAGACATATACATAGAGACATAGAGACATATACATATAGACATAGACATAGAGACATATACATAGAGACATATACATACAGACATATGCATATAGACATAAGACATAGAGACAGACATAGAGACATAGACATAGAGACATTAACATATAGACATAGACATATAGACATAGAGACATAGACATAGAGACATAGACATAGAGACAGACATAGAGACATAGACATAGAGACATAGACATATACATAGACATAGACATAGAGACATAGACATATATACATAGACATAGAGACATATATACATATACATAGATACATAGACATATAGACATAAACATATAGACATAGACATGGAGACATACACATAAAGACAGACATAAATACATAGACATAGAGACATAGACATAGAGACATATACATAGAGACATAGACATAGAGACATAGACATAGAGACATATACATATATACATAGACATATATGCATAGACATAGAGACATAGACATAGAGACATAGACATATATACATAGACATAGAGACATAGACATATATACATATACATAGAGACATAGACATAGAGACATATACATAGAGACATATACATATACATAGAGACAGACATAGAGACATAGACATAGAGACATAGACATAGAGACATAGACATAGAGACATAGACATAGAGACATAGACATAGAGACATAGACATAGAGACATATACATAGAGACATATACATAGAGACATATAAATAGAGACATAGACATAGCGACATATACATAGAGACATAGACATAGAGACATAGACATAGAGACATAGACATAGATATATATATATACATATAGACATATACATAAAGACATAGACATAGAGACATATACATAGACATATAGACTTATATACATAGCCATATAGACATAGAGACATAGACATATAGACATAGACATATATACATATACATATATACATAGACATATAGACATAGACATATAGACATAGACATATATACATAGACATATAGACATAGACATATAGACATAGATATATAGACATAGACATATATACATATAGACATATATACATATAGACATATATACATATAGACATATACATATAGACATAGACATATAGACATAGACATATAGACATAGACATATAGACATAGACATATAGACATAGGCATATAGACATAGACATATAGACATAGACATATAGACATAGACATATAGACATAGACATATATACATAGACATATAGACATAGACATATAGACATAGACATATAGACATAGACATATAGACATAGACATATAGACATAGACATATACATATATACATAGACATATAGACATAGACATATAGACATAGACATATAGACAGACATATATACATAGACATATAGACATAGACATATAGACATATAGACATAGACATATATACATAGACATTTAGACATAGACATATAGACATAGACATATAGACATAGACATATAGACATAGACATATAGACATATAGAGATAGACATATAGACATAGACATATAGACATAGACATATAGACATAGACATATAGACATAGACATATAGACATATACATATAGACATAGACATATAGACATAGACATATATACATATACATATATACATAGACAAATAGACATAGACATATACATATAGACAGACATATAGACATAGACATATAGACATAGACATATAAACATAGACATATAGACATATACAGACATATAGACATAGACACATATACATATAGCCATATACATATAGACATAGACATATAGACATAGACATATAGACATAGACATATAGACATAGACATATAGACATAGACATATAGACATAGACATATAGACATAGACATATAAACATAGACATATAGACATAGACATATATACATATACATATAGACATAGACATATAGACATAGACATATACATATAGACATATACATATAGACATAAACATATATACATAGACATATATACATATACATATAGACATATACATATAGACATAGACATATAGACATAGACATATAGACATAGACATATAGACATAGACGTATATACATAGACATATAGACATAGACATATAGACATAGACATATAGACATAGACATATAGGCATAGACATATAGACATAGACATATAGACATAGACATATAGACATAGACATATAGACATATACATATAGACATATACATATAGACATATACATATAGACATAGACATAGACATATAGACATAGACATATAGACATAGACATATAGACATAGACATATAGACATAGACATATAGACATAGACATATAGACATAGACATATATACATAGACATATAGACATAGACATATAGACATATACATATAGACATATACATATAGACATAGACATATATACATAGACATATAGACATAGACATATAGACATAGACATATAGACATAGACATATAGACATAGACATATATACATAGACATATAGACATAGACATATAGACATAGAAATATAGACATAGACATATAGACATAGACATATAGACATATACATATATACATAGACATATATACATAGACATATAGACATAGACATATAGACATAGACATAGACATATAGACATAGACATATAGACATAGACATATAGACATAGACATATAGACATAGACATATAGACATAGACATATAGACATAGACATATAGACATAGACATATAGACATAGACATATAGACATAGACATATAGACATAGACATATAGACATAGACATATAGACATAGACATATAGACATAGACATATAGACATAGACATATATACATAGACATATATACATAGACATATATACATAGACATATATACATAGACATATATACATAGACATATAGACATAGACATATAGACATAGACATATAGACATAGACATATAGACATATAGACATAGACATATAGACATATACATATAGACATATACATATAGACATAGACATGTAGACATAGACATGTAGACATAGACATGTAGACATAGACATATAGACATAGACATATAGACATAGACATATAGACATATACATATATACATATACATATATACATACACGTATAGACATAGACATATAGACATATACATATACATATAGACAAACATATAGACATAGGCATATACATATATACATAGACATATATACATAGACATATATACATAGACATATAGACATAGAAATATAGACATAGAAATATAGACATAGACATATAGACATAGACATATAGACATAGACATATAGACATAGACATATAGACATAGACATATAGACATAGACATATAGACATAGACATATAGACATAGACATATAGACATAGACATATAGACATAGACATATATACATATACATATATACATAGACATATAGACATATACATATAGACATAGACATATAGACATAGACATATAGACATATACATATAGACATATACATATAGACATATACATATAGACATAGACATATAGACATAGACATATAGACATATACATATAAACATAGACATATATACATAGACATATATACATAGACATATAGACATAGACATACAGACATAGACATATAGACATAGACATATAGACATATACATATAGACATAGACATATAGACAGACATATAGACAGACATATAGACATAGACATATAGACATAGACATATAGACATAGACATATAGACATAGACATATAGACATAGACATATAGACATAGACATATAGACATAGACATATAGACATAGACATAGACATATAGACATAGACATATAGACATAGACATATAGACATAGACATATAGACATAGACATATAGACATAGACATATAGACATAGACATATAGACATAGACATATAGACATAGACATATAGACATAGACATATAGACATAGACATATAGACATAGACATATAGACATAGACATATAGACATAGACATATATACATAGACATATAGACATAGACATATAGACATATACATATAGACATATACATATAGACATATACATATATACATAGACATATATACATAGACATATAGACATAGACATATATACATAGACATATATACATAGACATATAGACATATAGACATAGACATATAGACATAGACATAGACATAGACATAGACATATAGACATAGACATATATACATAGACATATAGACATAGACATATAGACATAGACATATAGACATAGACATATAGACATAGACATATAGACATAGACATATAGACATAGACATATAGACATAGACATATAGACATAGACATATAGACATAGACATATAGACATAGACATATAGACATAGACATATAGACATAGACATATAGACATAGACATATAGACATAGACATATAGACATAGACATATAGACATAGACATATAGACATAGACATATAGACATAGACATATAGACATAGACATATAGACATAGACATATAGACATAGACATATAGACATAGACATATAGACATAGACATATAGACATAGACATATAGACATAGACATATAGACATAGACATATAGACATAGACATATAGACATAGACATATAGACATAGACATATAGACATAGACATATAGACATAGACATATAGACATAGACATATAGACATATATACATAGACGTATATACATAGACATATAGACATAGACATATAGACATAGACATCTAGACATAGACATCTAGACATAGACATACATACATAGACATATATACATAGACATATATACATAGACATCTAGACTTAGACATCTAGACTTAGACATCTAGACATAGACATATATACATATACATATAGACATATACATATAGACATAGACATATAGACATAGACATATAGACATAGACATATAGACATAGACATATAGACATAGACATATAGACATAGACATATAAACATAGACATATAGACATATAGACATAGACATATAGACATATACATATAGACATATACATATAGACATAGACATATAGACATAGACATATAGACATAGACATATAGACATAGACATATAGACATATAGACATAGACATATAGACATATACATATAGACATAGACATATAGACATAGAAATATAGACATAGACATATAGACATAGACATATAGACATAGACATATATACATAGACATATAGACATATAGACATAGACATAGAGACATATACATATAGACATAGACATATACATATAGACATATACATAGAGCCATAGACATGGAGACATATACATAGAGATATAGACATAGAGACATAGACATAGAGACATATAGACATAGACATATAGACATATACACATAGCTATATACACATAGACATAGAGACATAGAGACATAGACACATATACATATAGACATAGACATATACACAGACATATAGACATAGACATATATACATAGACATATAGACATAGACATATAGACATAGACATATAGACATATACATATAGACATAGACATATAGCCATAAACATATAAACATAGACATATACATAGACATATACATATAGACATAGAGACATAGACACAGAGACATATACATATAGAAATATACATAGAGACATATACATAGACATATACATAGAGACATAGACATATAGACATATACATAGACATATATACATAGGCATATAGACATAGACATAGATACATAGACATAGATACATAGACATAGATACATAGACATAGAGACATAGACATAGATACATAGACATAGAGACATATACATAGAGACATATATACATATAACATATAGACATAGACATATAGACATATAGACATATAGACATAGACATATAGACATAGACATATAGACATAGACATATAGACATATACATATATGCATAGACATAGAGACATAGACATAGAAACATAGACATAAAAACATAGACATAGAGACATATAGACATATACATAGACATATAGACATATACATAGACATAGACACATATACATAGAGACATAGACATAGAGACATAGAGACATAGAGACATAGAGACATAGAGACATAGACATAGAGACATTTACATAGACATAGATACATATACATAGATACATAGACATAGAGACATAGACATAGACATAGACATAGAGACATAGAGACATATACATATAGACATAGACATAGAGACATATACATAGAGACATAGACATAGAGACATAGACATAGAGACATAGACATAGAGACATAGACATAGAGACATAGACATAGAGACATAGACACAGATACATAGACATAGAGACATAGACATAGATACATAGAGACATAGACATAGATACATAGACATAGAGACATAGACATATAGACAGACATATAGACATAGAGACATATACATAGAGACATAGACATAGAGACATATACATAGAGACATAGACATAGAGACATAGACATAGAGACATATACATAGAGACATAGACATAGAGACATAGACATAGAGACATAGACATAGAGACATAGAGACATAGACATATAGACATATAGACATAGACACAGAGACATAGACATATAGACATAGACATAGAGACATAGACATAGAGACATAGACATATAGACATAGACATAGATACATATACATATAGACATAGACACATATACATAGACATAGAGACATAGAGACATAGACATAGAGACACAGACATAGAGACATAGACATAGAGACATAGACATAGAGACATAGACATAGAGACATAGACATAGAGACATATACATAGAGACATATACATAGAGACATAGACACATATACATAGAGACATATACACATATACATAGACACATATACATAGAGACATAGACATAGAGACATAGACATAGAGACATAGACATAGAGACATAGACATAGAGACATAGAGACATAGACATAGAGACATAGACATATAGACATAGACATATAGACATAGACATAATAGACATAGACATAGATACATAGACATAGACATAGAGACATAGACATAAAGACATAGACATAGCGACATAGACATAGATACATATAGACATATACATAGAGACATAGACATATAGACATAGACATAGAGACATATACATAGAGACATATACATATATACATAGACATAGAGACATAGACATAGAAACATAGACACATAGAGACATAGAGACATAGACATAGAGACATAGACAAAGACATAGACATAGAGACATATACATAGAGACATATACATAGAGACATAGACATAGAGACATAGACATATACATATAGACATAGACATATACACATATACATATAGACATATACATAGAGACATAGACATATACATATACATAGAGACATAGACATATATACATAGACATACAAACATATACATACAATAGATACATAGACATATAGACATAGAGATATACATAGAAACATAGACATAGCTACATAGACATAGATACAAATACATAGACATATACATAGAGACATAGACATATATACATAGACACAGACATATACATATACATAGAGACATAGACATAGATACATATACATAGAGAAATAGACATAGATACATAGACATAGATACATAGAAATAGAGACATATACATAGAGACATAGACATAGAGACATATACATATATACATAGAAATAAAGACATAGACATAGATACATAGATATAGATACATAGATATAGATACATAGACATAGAGACATAGACATAGAGACATATTCATAGAGACATATACATAGATACATATACACATAGACATAGATACATAGCCATATATACATAGACATAGAGACATAGACATGAGAGACATAGACATGAGACATATACATATATACATATACATAGAGCCATAGAGACATATACATAAAGACATATACATATAGACATATAAATATAGACATAGAGACATAGACATAGAGACATAGACATAGAGACATAGACATAGACATATAGACATAGACACATATACATACAGACATAAACATAGAGACAAAGACATATAAACATATACATATATACATAGACATATATTCATATACACAGAGACATAGACATATACATAGACATATACATAGATACATAGACATAGATACACATATATATATATATAGAGACATATACATAGATACATATACATATAGACATAGAGACATACACATAGAGACATATACATATATACATAGACATAGATACATAGACATTAGAGATATAGACATATAGACATATACATAGAGCCATAGACATATATACATATACATAGACATATACATAGAGACATAGATACACAGAGACATAGACATATAGACATAGACATGTATACATATACATATATACATATACATATATACATAGACATATAAACATAGACATATAGACATAGACATATAGACATAGACATATATACATAGACATATAGACATATACATAGATACATATACATAGATACATATACATATATACATAGACATAGATACATATACATAGATACATAGACATATAATAGATACATAGACATAGAGACATATATACATAGACATAGATACATATACATAGAGACATATACATAGAGACATAGACATAGAGACATAGAGACATAGAGCCATAGACATATATACATAGACATAGAGATAGATCACTTCGTTCCTGAAGACAGAGGCGTGCGGACGTGTCCGGCGCTCAGTGGCCTCTGCGACAGACGGCGCATCGCGACCTGACAGGGAGTATAGTCTATTGTTTTTGAATAGGTACCAGGTAGGAAGGTAAAGTTAGATTGTGCAATCCATCATGTATTCAACCATTCCGCAAATATTTAGCTAGGACTTCAGTTGCGAGGATTTTTGGGGAGACTTGCTAATATTCATACGGCGCCAGTTTTGTCACAGCGTATAAACGTAACTTTTGTCTTTGACTTGTTAACCAATAGGCCTTAAGTACTTTATTTTATCATTGAATTTAGGGAGGTTTAGGGCTCTGCTATGGATATGGAGCAGATCAAAGAGTTAGTCACGCATGCAGTGGGGAAGGAGATGGAGTCTGTGAAAAAAGAGATGTTGATGCTTAAAACTGAAAACAGTAGCTCAGGGACAAAGTGTACCAGCTTGTGGGCTCTAAATGAGGTTGAGCAATATAACAGAAAGAGCTGTCTCATTCTGGGTGGTGATGGTGTCCCAGAGTACCAACCAAATGAAACCACAACTGAGACCAGGGATATAGCTCTGGGGCTGATCAAAGATAAACTGAAAGTGACTCTTAACCCGCGCGGCGCTGGGGTCTCCAGCCGAACGCGCGGCGCTGGGGGGTAAATTTTACCCCCCTCGTATCTTCCGAACCAATAACCGCAGCGAGACGCGCAATGCGGCGATCGCAAGCTCTCAACGAGAAGAATCGAATGCATACTCGAAATTATTAAAATAAGGTCACATGTCAGGTCACGGTCAGGTCAAATGTAAAATGTAAGTATTTTAGTTTTTGGGCTATACTTTCCATCCAAACCCTTATATTGCAACTATTATCTCACAAAGTGCTCCAGAGTGTATAATGCATTTCCCGCATAAGTAAAAGTGAAATTTTAAGCAAAGGTCAAGGTCAAGGTCAGGTCACACAAGGTCACAGGTCTACGAAAGCCATGCGACACATGTTGTATGGGTTATTTTACACGTATAATTCGATAGAAGCAGCCATTTTCACAGCCTGACACCATATAATCGTCCTCAGGTCAAGGTCAGGTCACAATAAGATCAAAATTTGAAATTGATTAATCTAAATAAACATTGCATGTTTCTAGACTAGTTTTGTCTTCTAAACACAGTGGTGGCATTTATTTGTCTGTATCTGGTCAGTAAAAGCCAAAAAACGCAATTAAAAAAAATGACGTCATGAGTTGCTTGTTCTTAGAGAGCCATAAGTCAGTCAAAAATAAAGAAATTGCTTTGAAATTTGGTTTGAACATCGTTCATACTCGGTTCTCTAATGTCTTCCGTTTTTTTTTTAAATCTTCAAACAAAATACTTTTGTGGAAATTCTTCCCCAAAAATCAGTTTTTTGCATTTTTGGGGGTCAAAAACCCAAAATTTTGACAATCTGAGATAGCCATGTCAAAGACAATGTTATTTCCCTTCTTTTGACGCCTTTTATTTGCAATTTGCAATAACACGCTATTTTCTACGATTTTTCAAACATTTAACGTTTTTTCACCAAAAATGACATGGCATGACGTCACTAAAACGTCATTATCTGGCAAAAAAATCACGAATTAAAAAAAAATGGCAGAAGACGTAGAATTGATGCACCATAAGCTACCGTAAGTTTCACTTTGATATCTGTCATAGTTGTCAAGTTATGGAGAAAATCCGGGAGGGGGGGTAAAATTTACCCCCCCCCCCCAGCGCCGCGCGGGTTAAAGGGGCCACTGCAGCTTGCCATCGCCTGCGCAACAAACAAAGGGTGATCATCAAATTCCAAGATGCAGACGACAGGGATGCTGTCTACCAAGCTAAATTTAACCAGACTGGTGAGGCAAAGAACAAAATCACAGTACATGAAAACCTGACAGACAAGCGTGCCGGAATGGTAAGATTTTTGGGTGAGATGAGGGCCAACGAGCAGGTGCTCAACTATCACACAAAAAATGGTGTCATATTCGCCAGGAACTCTGCTGACAAGCGCTATGCCCGAATCCAACCTTGGTTTACCCAGCAGGATAACATCCAGGCCATGGCTGATGCTCCTTCAAAATCAGAACAGCCTATCAGCTCAAACCACGGACGCTTCCTCAGATCCCAGACACTAGAGACCATTCCCAAAAGCCATGTGGTGAACAGAGCAGCAGACTTTGAGGAACTGGTGACGAGTCGGGCCGTCAACAGAAGCGAAAGCTAATGCTAAATAAATGGCAACGACTGAGGTGCTTGACTGGGTGACCACACTTAGACAGCCTTATGCTTGAACTCAATGCATGAGGCTGCTCAGGTGAGCCATCCTTTGAGTGTTGATATTTGGTCAGCCAACTGCGTTCTTCACATAAGGCTGATACATGACTGCTCTAAACAGTAGTGCTGTTCACAACGACAACTTGCGACAACTCATTTCTTAGCCACCTAGGTGGCTAACAGGGACGATCCCAGCACCCTCAATTTGTGGTGCTACTGCATGTTGCTTTGCCACAAAACGGAATATTTATGGTGTTTTCAAATACAGTTATCAACAATTCCCGCATAATTCAACACCCAAACTGGACCTTCCACGTCAAATCACCCATAATCACACACTTCGTCAGCAGTGCTACCTAACCCCTGCTACACTCGCTCCTGCCGCTCGATCTGGCATCTTGGTGTTGCCAGCTTAGCCTCCTTCGTCGAACGTGGCTAATGGCTGTTTAGCCACCTAGGTGGCTAATGGTGGCGAATGGTTGGAAATTGAGTTGCAATCCGGAATACCGATTCTGGTACTTGTTTACCTCACTTCGCACTTTTCTGCTTCAAACTTGCAATTTTCCTCATTAAATCACACGTCCTTGGTCAGAAAATTGTGATAAACTGCGCCGCGTATGTCGTATTTCGGTTGTATTGTGCCGTATACTGTTTACCAGTGTTTACATACATAACGGTGATTATATAATTTCTGCTGGATGATTGAAAGTGAAGGTATTTCCAATTTTATTTGAAGTTACTTAGTAAAACTTATGAAAGCCTATAATTCAGAAAGGAGTTGTACTGTTATGAATCACGTTAAGAAAAGGCTAGGTATTCAATTTTACTGGCATCAAATATCAATCGCCTCCATGTATCTTGTTTTTTTAATGTTTCTTGTTTTATTTCTATGCAGATTAAAGGCTATTCAAATTTACTGGCATCAATTTCCTGCCTTAGTCTTGTTTTTTGTGTGTTCTTTTATGTCTATGCAGATTAAAGGCTATTCAAATTTACTGGATTATTTTTTGCTGATAGGACTGTTCAGAATTAGGGCAGAATTAGGGCCCTTATCAATTAACGCAGCCATAGATAACATGAAGTACCTGGATTGGACACTCAATAATTGGCCTCAAATTTCAGTTCTAAAATTTAAAATGGAGCTATTAAGCTGATACACTTTTTTGTTTCAGCTTGTGCAAATGCGAGTCCAGCACCGTCATTTACTGCTGTGGTTAAATTTGAGGCCGATTATTCAGTGTCCAATCGAGGTATTTCATGTTATCTATGATGCAGCACATGTTTGAACTAATTCAGCATATCTGTTTCCCAGATTGAAATGGATGATTGTGAGAAGACTGTTTGGGCATTAATCTTTTTAGCCCTTTGCCTTAAAGTCGAGGTGCTATTCTTATCCTGAAAAACAGTGAACGTGGCATCAGAAAAAAGAAGAGAAGGCATATGGCAGGAGTGAGAAAAATTGTGCTTACTTCACATCTTTATGGACATCCAACCTGGTGGCACCAGACTTGACTCCGTCACTCCACTCTCCAGACCCAACAAGCATTGCTGATTCCGTCCCACTTCGGAAGTGTGTCGCCATTGCATTGAGGGTTATGGCATCCACAACAGAGACGAGGACTATAATTCAGAAGTTTGGTGTCGCTTGTTTCATGTTTGTTTGGTGTTGCTAAGAGCACCGTCTTCAAGTTCTTCAACATGTTTCTTTGGTATGTTGTCATAAGAAAAAGAGGAATTGTAAAATGGCACTGTCATGAATTTAACTTTCCTTTATATACAAGTGTGATGGTGTTTGTGTTTCAATCATAAGTTCAAATGTGATATGTTGTGTCTGTTTGCTAAGACATCATTGTATGTTTGTGACCTGTTGTTATGATCTTCTCTTCAGTACTTGTATCAATGAAGTTGTCATGTTCGTGTTCGGACACTGTTGTCATATGTATGTATATATCGACACCGTTGTCATATGTATAAATAAATATATATATATATATATATATATATATATATATATATATATATATATATATATATATATATAAGCAAATGAAAATATGGTGTCTGTTCAGAGGACATGTTCGGAGTGAGGGCAGCTTATTCTAGAATGGCATGTCTCAAAACAGTGCTGAAAACCATCCATCAAATTAATATAAATTGTGGCATCACAAGCACAACTGTTCAGAGATAGGGTCAGGGTAGGGTAGGGTAGGGCTACATACCTACCTCCCTACCCAGGGGCGCAACCACCTATACGGACAGTACGGAATGTCCGTACCGTTTTTGACGGGCGCCGAAGGCGCCCCCCCCCCCCCCCCGTACCGATTTCAGGGCATGCCCTGGTTCTTTGGACCCGAGGCGCCAATGTAAAGCTGGCGCCCCTCCGATCAGTGACGGTGCCCCTTCGGCTCGTGACGGCGCCCCCTCCGGCCAATGATGGCGCCCCTCCGATTAGTGACGGCGCCCCTCCGGCTAGTGACGGCGCCCCCTCCTGTCAGTGACGGCGCCCCTCCGGCCAGTGACGGCGCCCCTCCGGCCAGTGACGGCGCCCCTCCGGCCAGTAACGGCGCCCCTCCGGCCAGTAAAGGCGCCCCTCCGGCCAGTAAAGGTGCCCCTCCGGCCAGTGACGGCGCCCCTCCGACCAGTGACTGCGCCCCTCCGGCTAGTGACGGCGGCCCCTCCGGTCAGTGACGGCGCTCCTCCGGCCAGTGAAGACGCCCCTCCGGCCAGTGACGTCGCCCTTCGACCTGTGACGGCTAAATCAGTCCTTCATGTACACAGAAGTGAAATTAGATGAGTTTTAGAAACACGGTAAGGGAAGATCATTATGAGACCGAACCGACTGTACAGTGTACACACACAACTACCTACATCTAAAACATGACACATTTGTGATATTGCGTTTTTTGGCGATGGCGCCTTCCTTGAGCGATGGCGCCCCCTGGACGATGCCCCCCCCCCCCCCCCCCCCAACGCCAATGTGTCCGTACCACTTTTTTGGACGTGGTTGCGCCCCTGTCCCTACCCCACCCTTATGCATGAAAGAGAGGCATAGCTTTTCCAAACACGTTGATGGGGCTGTGAAGAATGAAAAATGCTCAAGGTACAACCAAATCCTTAATGACACATCCCAAGGCTCTCTCCATTTGATCCACATCCTTACCAAAGTTGGAGTGGCTCAATCAAACCTGAGTTGGGGGGGGGGGGGAGAGTGCTGAATCCCCTCCAACTGAATATGAAACTACATCCCTGGCATGAATAATCCCAGAGAAAGAAGGGAGTCATATTTGAAATCCTTACTCTCAACGCGTTGTCAACAACAGAACTTGAACACAGGCGGGATCGCCATTCGCCAGAAAATGGTGAGTATTCCCAAGGCTCTATAGCAGTCTTTCCCTGCTCATAACATTTAAATTTCGCGCCTCTAAAATCAGCAGACGAAATTTGGTATATTTGGGTTAATAAATGGTACATATTTTAGTATGTATGATAAAATATTCAGAACAACAATGAATTCCCATAATTCGTCCTGCATTCTTTGTGAAATAATTTTAAAGAAAGCAAAAGGTGGTAATATTGATTATCTCAAAACAAATTGGCTAACCAGGGCAGCATCTATTCATAATTTAGTAGGAACTAAAAAAATATTGGTTGGAACTAAATCCGTTCCTACTAAAGATGGCTAAGCGACAAATCCTTAGCCACCTAGGTGGCTAAGGATTTTAGCAAGGTACTTTAATGATTTTAGTTGTCGTTGTGAACAGCACTAGTGGTGACACTTGTGAGTTTCCTCAACCAAGCTGAGTTGGTTTATTTTGGCCCAATATAACTGCCTGTTGGCTAAACCTTAACCTCCCAGGCATACTTCTGCCAGCTTTGCCAGCGTGCGATTGAAGCTGCGTATAATTATGTGAATTGGAATGAGTGTGTGAGTGCTGAGTGATTGCATGCTAAGCATGAGTCTGGCAGAAAGACTGTTTTAACTTTTTTAACCTGGAGACTGGGAGGCTGCTCATACTGGTGGCTGCTCATACCTTAACATGAACAAATACTGGATAACTTGTGAACCCACCAACTCAGATTAGGTTGAGGTGTCAACTGTCACTGGTGTCACTAGCTGACCTTACCAGTTGCTGGTTATGATAACTGACAATGATTATTGAACAGGGCTGATTGTGATGGAGATTTGTGTTGATTGGGATCAATGTATAATGGCTGAAAACATAAGTGAATGGCTATCCCTAACAGCACCTATGATGTATCAGCTCAGTTTGTGGGTCAGTGTTTTTTAGCTGATAAGCCCTCAAACTGAATTGGGCAGTGCCCAGCTCGAAGCCTCCTTCTGATGCGCACTGACAGGATCAAAACCAGGGTAGGCCCAGTCTGGAAATCAGGATCAGCCAGACAATTTTCCTCACCTCCGTCCTCCACAGCTACCACTCCACTTGCACTGCTCATTGGCCCTCATATTTACCACCTCAAATACCAATTGTTTGCCTTGGATTACTGATGTTTCACAATAAGATTATACTGGTCTTTCTGAGTGTTATTCGCCCAGTACTGCATGGCCTTGGCCAGGGGGGTGTCATGGCTATCTCCGTAACGTGTCCACCCTGTCTCATGGCGTCACTTTCCAGCTCGATTTCCACCAATGGGGTGGCCGAATCGGGAGAAGCGTATTTCCTTTCGTAGACCGTCTCGTGGCACTTCTCGGTCTACCAAAAGAATTACGCATTCGACCGGCGCGGCCGCCATGTTTATTTACGGTGGCGCATTCGTCACTCAACGATCTTCAACATAATTGTAGGTGAAACAAGTGTAATCCAGATGTAAAAATACTTTCACATGATAGATACTACTACAAAGTATCCTCAAGTCACCTTACTTCATCAACAACCAGGTGGAATAATACAAAATTCGCACTTCAACCAAAAACAGCATCCAGCGACAGTTCCCCCGTGGCCAAATCCAAACATTGCCTTATATGGGCATGGGCCTCGCTCGGTTGCATGCCTCGCTTTGACATCGTCTAGCGGCTCACCCTTGCAATTTAGGAGAAAATGTTCCAAAAGCGAGCTGTAGAGGACGTTTCAATCTATCATTTAGTGCTCAATTAATCCCTCTGGCACTTAAGGTATGCAAATGGTAGGACGCGAAAGTAGGCCGATTTAACACTATTTGAATAGGGAGCGTGTGACGTCACGTGCCCGTTACATCACGCATTTCGCTGCCTACCCCGGACGGGTCTACCTAGTCTCTATGGCCTTGGGCCTTGGCAAGCCTCCAACAATTTGAACTCATGTGTCAAGGTTACAACTGAATTGTGAGTTGTGACATTCATTCAGCTGAGGTTTCATTGATATGTTGTGTGCCCGTGTGTCAAATTGTGAAACCACGTGACTTTGTCCCGTGACTGATGTCATTGTTTGTGGTGTTACAAAGAAATGAAGAAAAACTATACAAAAACTAATAAAATACAAACTTCAAAAAAAATCGTAGAACATCTTGTTCAACGTTTGTTTCTCCTTTCTTGCGTTCATGTTTGTTGTGCTTGCGTACCACGTGTCTTCCATGTGTGGTCGCGTACACCTATGTGTCACTTGTGCGCAATTATGAGAAATGTGTACCACTCTCATGTGTAAGGTAGGCGGTAGGTGCAGTGCCCTAAACCTCCCTTTTTGGGAGCATAGTATTTACAAAGAAAATCATTCACATCACATAATGTTTGCATGAATTTAATAGAATGTGATAGCATTCCAATCGAATTAGCTGATAAATGTATCAATCCATTCACACAGTTAGCATCAGTGGATCATGATAAATTTGAAGCAATTCGCTCAAACTGCAAATATTACTCCATTCCTTCAGTATGTCAAACTGAACAAGTTAATAATCAGTTAAATATTCTGCATTTAAATGCCAGGTCAATCCTGTCTGATGTAAAATTTGATGAGTTTCATTTATTTATAAGTTCCTCAAAATCACAATGGCATGTTATTTGTGTGTCAGAATCATGGCTATATGATGATATGACACCTGTAAGACAATTAGATGGTTATACTGGGTACTTTAAAAATAGAAACAATAGGACTGGTGGAGGAATTGTCATATACATAAGCAATACACACATTAAACGCTCATCAAAAATACTAATAGGCATATGCTCATAGAGGCTCTCTTTGTTCAATGTGAGGTATCATCTTCCATAAAATTTGTCATAGGTCAAATATATAAGCCACCTTCAATGGACAATACATGTTTCATGAAAGAACTAAATACTTACCTTGAGAAGCTGGATGCAATCAATAAGACAACATTCTTATGTGGTGACTTTAACATTGATCTGTTTGCACTGGAAACTGATAGCAATTGTCAGGATTTCTTTAATACTATTACATCATTTTATTTTTTTATTTTTTTCTCTCTAGATATTTTGCCCACAATATCTAGAACAACACGTGCATCTGATAACAAGTTGTCACTATTGGATAATATATTTTGCAACAACTTTGAGTTTGTGTGTAAATCGGGGATCATTTATGGAGATGCTTCTGATCATTTCCCTATATTTGTATCATGCATTTTCCAGGTTTATCCAGAGAAACATGAATGGCATACTGTTTTTGATAAAAACAAAGTGGATGAATTATCTATGTATATTAATGAACAGTTACAACATTTTTATAACATTAATGATCCTCAAACAGCTTGCAACACCTTAATTGGTGTTTATCAGAAGGGAATAGATAAATACAGCATCAAAATCAAACATACATGTAGAACCGCACCAATGAAGCCATGGATTACTCCAGCCATACTGGCCTCCATCAACAGAAGGCACAGTCTTTTTGTAGAAAAAAAATAAAAACCCAACCAGTCAAAACAAACATATACAATTCATATAGGAATTGCTTAAATGATGTTATTCGTAATGCAAAAAGAGGTTACATACAAAACCAGCTTGAAGTAAATAAAACAAACTCTAAGCAAATTTGGAAACTGTTAAATGAAGCTATAAGGGGTAACAAGAAAATAAAAAAATTAACAGACACGTTTTTGAATGCAAATGGTGAGTGCACCTCAAACAAGGAAAAAATAGCTGAATCATTCAATACATTTTTCATATCAATAGGTAATAACCTCCAACAGGAAATACCTCCTAGTGATTTAGATCCCCTCCAATACATTTGTGCTTAACCTGAACATGTATTTGATGTAATTAGTAATACTAATGCTGATGAACTGAGTGAAATAATAAAGAATATAAAGAATGTAGGTGCTGGCATAGATGGAATAAATGCTTTCATATTTAAAAAACATTTGCAAAAATATTAAATGAATTAGTGCATTTTGTAAATGTTTGTTTGGTAAATGGGGTGTTTCCTGATGCATTAAAGATTGCCATTGTTAAACCTATCTTCAAAGCTGGGGATAAAAAAGTTTTCAATAACTATAGACCCATAAGCATATTACCTTATATATAAAAAAATACTTGACAAAATTATGCATAAGAGAATTACATCATATTTTCATGAAACAAACATACTAAGTAAGTGCCAATATGGCTTCCAAAGAAATCGATCAACGTATATGCCTTTGCTCCTACTTCAGGAGACCATAACAGGATCTTTTGAGAAAGGAAACTTAGTTTGCGGAATTTATTTAGACCTGAAAAAGGCATTTGATACTGTAGATCATTCAATCTTATTGGGAAAATTAGAGAAATATGGCTTTACCAATTCTTCTCTTAGCATTATCAAATCATATCTATCAAACAGGCAACAGCGTGTTGATTACAATGGAGAGAGATCCTCATTACAACCAGTGAAGATAGGAGTACCACAGGGATCAATCCTTGGGCCACTCCTCTTTCTGCTGTATATAAATGATTTTCCTAATATCAGTACAAATATTAAGTTCCTCCTGTATGCAGATGACACTGCCATTTTCATTGAAGCTAATGAGCTTAACTCAGTACAACGTCTTATTGATAAAGAATCAATACATATTTGCAAATGGCTACAAATAAATCAAATTTTTCTCTCAATCCTCAAAAAACTGTTTATCAATTGTATAATAACACAAATATTGAACCAAAGTTAAGAGTCCAACTTAATAATGTAATCATAAAGGAGGAAAATAAAGTTAAGTATCTAGGGATGTACATTGACAACAGTTTGAAGTGGTCATATCACATAGATCACTTGTCCTTCATAATAAGTCGAAATATAGGAATAATCAATCGATCCAAATATTACCTGAATAAACAGTCTTTGGTACTGCTTTACAATGCTCTTGTCCTACCGTACATCAATTACTGTTGTCTTGTGTGGGGATTTACTTATCCTACGTATGTAAATAAGATAGAAATTCTCCAAAAACGCATCATAAGAATTATCGATAATCAACATAGACAGGCACATTCAAATCCTATATTTATAAGCCTTAATCTACTTAAAGTAAAAGACATTGCTAAACAACAGCTTATATCAGTAATGCTCAGAAAATTTAACGGAAGCCTTCCTGTAGAACTTGATGCCCTATTTACATTGTCAGACACCCCAAGCTTGCATTAAGAAATAGGCGTCATTTCAACGAAACTTTCACAGAAAAGCTTTATCGTACCAGAGTTGCATCATGGATTGGTGCTAGACTATGGAATTCCATTATAACACCTCAACTCCATTCAGCAAACATGAGTCATATATCTAAGGAATGCATCACAAAAATTAGTAAAGAATATTTCCTCCAGGCATATATAAACTTAGATACATTAACGTAAACAAACAACATAAGCATGCATGAACGTACATAATACATACATAAACATAGTAATTCAGGGATGGATATTGGTCCTGTCCAATATCAATACCTCTATTTCTCCTCTACTTTCTTGAAGTAGCATTAATTTGATTCATTCACAAAAACCACCTCGACTAACCGGCGCTGGAACCCGGTGAGACCGAACAGCAACAAGCCTTGCTTAGCTGGGAGGACTCACCGGGTTCCGGCAAAGACCTGCTTACCTCGACCAGGACCTGCCTTGCCTAATGCCCAACCTGTATGAATGAAAGTGTATCCTGCCTCACTGCCTGGCAAACCTTTCTACGAGATCGGGGCAGCAGACAGTGAGGCAAACATGCGATCCTTACTAACTCGGTTACGTGTGTGCGAAGGTGAGAATGTAAGATTCCCAGGGGCGTAGCTGGGGGGCAGTCGCTTGCTGATTTCAGCGGCGACTACTTTCTGCCTTCTTATTTTTTACCACAGCTAACACACCAAAGACCTCCTCTCTTCATTTGCTTTTTTATTTCTTCTTCCATTTCTTAGCTGGGAGTGCCGCGACATTTTCTCTTTTGTTCTCTGGTGATAACGTAAGGTGATGTGCGTCGTTGGGATAGAGGGCGGGGGCACTCCTGGTCATCTGTTCATAGGTGGCGGCATATAAAAAATAGAAACATAGACATAGAGACATATACATAGAGACATAGACATAGAGACATAGACATAGAGACATAGACATATAGACATAGACATAGAGACATAGACATAGAGACATAGACATAGAGACATAGACATAGAGACATAGACATAGAGACATAGACATAGAGGCATAGACATAGAGACATAGACATAGAGACATAGACATAGAGACATAGACATAGATACATAGATACATAGACATAGAGACATAGACATAGAGACATAGACATAGACATAGAGACATAGACATAGAGACATAGACATAGAGACATATACATAGAGACATAGACATAGAGACAGACATAGAGACATAGACATATAGACATAGACATATAGACATAGACATATAGACATAGACATAGAGACATAGAGACATATACATAGAGACATAGACATAGACATAGACATGGAGACATAGACATGGAGACATAGAGACATATACATAGAGACATATACATAGAGACATAGACATAGAGACATAGACACATATACATAGAGACATAGACATAGACATAGACATGGAGACATAGACATGGAGACATAGACATAGCCATATACATAGAGACATAGACATAGAGACATAGACATAGAGACATAGACATAGAGACATAGACATAGAGACATAGACATAGAGACATAGACATATAGACATAGACATAGAGACATAGACATAGAGACATAGACATAGAGACATAGACATAGAGACATAGACATAGAGACATAGACATAGACATAGACATGCAATCACTCAGCACTCACACACTCATTCCAATTCACATAATTATACGCAGCTTCAATCGCACGCTGGCAAAGCTGGCAGAAGTATGCCTGGGAGGTTAAGGTTTAGCCAACAGGCAGTTATATTGGGCCAAAATAAACCAACTCAGCTTGGTTGAGGAAACTCACAAGTGTCACCACTAGTGCTGTTCACAACGACAACTAAAATCATTAAAGTACCTTGCTAAAATCCTTAGCCACCTAGGTGGCTAAGGATTTGTCGCTTAGCCATCTTTAGTAGGAACGGATTTAGTTCCAACCAATATTTTTTTAGTTCCTACTAAATTATGAATAGATGCTGCCCTGGTTAGCCAATTTGTTTTGAGATAATCAATATTACCACCTTTTGCTTTCTTTAAAATTATTTCACAAAGAATGCAGGACGAATTATGGGAATTCATTGTTGTTCTGAATATTTTATCATACATACTAAAATATGTACCATGTATTAACCCAAATATACCAAATTTCGTCTGCTGATTTTAGAGGCGCGAAATTTAAATGTTATGAGCAGGGAAAGACTGCTATAGAGCCTTGGGAATACTCACCATTTTCTGGCGAATGGCGATCCCGCCTGTGTTCAAGTTCTGTTGTTGACAACGCGTTGAGAGTAAGGATTTCAAATATGACTCCCTTCTTTCTCTGGGATTATTCATGCCAGGGATGTAGTTTCATATTCAGTTGGAGGGGATTCAGCACTCTCCCCCCCCCCCCCCCCCCAACTCAGGTTTGATTGAGCCACTCCAACTTTGGTAAGGATGTGGATCAAATGGAGAGAGCCTTGGGATGTGTCATTAAGGATTTGGTTGTACCTTGAGCATTTTTCATTCTTCACAGCCCCATCAACGTGTTTGGAAAAGCTATGCCTCTCTTTCATGCATAAGGGTGGGGTAGGGACAGGGGCGCAACCACGTCCAAAAAAGTGGTACGGACACATTGGCGTTGGGGGGGGGGGGCATCGTCCAGGGGGCGCCATCGCTCAAGGAAGGCGCCATCGCCAAAAAAACGCAATATCACAAATGTGTCATGTTTTAGATGTAGGTAGTTGTGTGTGTACACTGTACAGTCGGTTCGGTCTCATAATGATCTTCCCTTACCGTGTTTCTAAAACTCATCTAATTTCACTTCTGTGTACATGAAGGACTGATTTAGCCGTCACAGGTCGAAGGGCGACGTCACTGGCCGGAGGGGCGTCTTCACTGGCCGGAGGAGCGCCGTCACTGACCGGAGGGGCCGCCGTCACTAGCCGGAGGGGCGCAGTCACTGGTCGGAGGGGCGCCGTCACTGGCCGGAGGGGCACCTTTACTGGCCGGAGGGGCGCCTTTACTGGCCGGAGGGGCGCCGTTACTGGCCGGAGGGGCGCCGTCACTGGCCGGAGGGGCGCCGTCACTGGCCGGAGGGGCGCCGTCACTGACAGGAGGGGGCGCCGTCACTAGCCGGAGGGGCGCCGTCACTAATCGGAGGGGCGCCATCATTGGCCGGAGGGGGCGCCGTCACGAGCCGAAGGGGCACCGTCACTGATCGGAGGGGCGCCAGCTTTACATTGGCGCCTCGGGTCCAAAGAACCAGGGCATGCCCTGAAATCGGTACGGGGGGGGGGGCGCCTTCGGCGCCCGTCAAAAACGGTACGGACATTCCGTACTGTCCGTATAGGTGGTTGCGCCCCTGGGTAGGGAGGTAGGTATGTAGCCCTACCCTACCCTACCCTGACCCTATCTCTGAACAGTTGTGCTTGTAATGCCACAATTTATATTAATTTGATGGATGGTTTTCAGCACTGTTTTGAGACATGCCATTCTAGAATAAGCTGCCCTCACTCCGAACATGTCCTCTGAACAGACACCATATTTTCATTTGCTTATATATATATATATATATATATATATATATATATATATATATATATATATATATATATATATATATATATATATATATATATATTTATTTATACATATGACAACGGTGTCGATATATACATACATATGACAACAGTGTCCGAACACGAACATGACAACTTCATTGATACAAGTACTGAAGAGAAGATCATAACAACAGGTCACAAACATACAATGATGTCTTAGCAAACAGACACAACATATCACATTTGAACTTATGATTGAAACACAAACACCATCACACTTGTATATAAAGGAAAGTTAAATTCATGACAGTGCCATTTTACAATTCCTCTTTTTCTTATGACAACATACCAAAGAAACATGTTGAAGAACTTGAAGACGGTGCTCTTAGCAACACCAAACAAACATGAAACAAGCGACACCAAACTTCTGAATTATAGTCCTCGTCTCTGTTGTGGATGCCATAACCCTCAATGCAATGGCGACACACTTCCGAAGTGGGACGGAATCAGCAATGCTTGTTGGGTCTGGAGAGTGGAGTGACGGAGTCAAGTCTGGTGCCACCAGGTTGGATGTCCATAAAGATGTGAAGTAAGCACAATTTTTCTCACTCCTGCCATATGCCTTCTCTTCTTTTTTCTGATGCCACGTTCACTGTTTTTCAGGATAAGAATAGCACCTCGACTTTAAGGCAAAGGGCTAAAAAGATTAATGCCCAAACAGTCTTCTCACAATCATCCATTTCAATCTGGGAAACAGATATGCTGAATTAGTTCAAACATGTGCTGCATCATAGATAACATGAAATACCTCGATTGGACACTGAATAATCGGCCTCAAATTTAACCACAGCAGTGAATGACGGTGCTGGACTCGCATTTGCACAAGCTGAAACAAAAAAGTGTATCAGCTTAATAGCTCCATTTTAAATTTTAGAACTGAAATTTGAGGCCAATTATTGAGTGTCCAATCCAGGTACTTCATGTTATCTATGGCTGCGTTAATTGATAAGGGCCCTAATTCTGCCCTAATTCTGAACAGTCCTATCAGCAAAAAATAATCCAGTAAATTTGAATAGCCTTTAATCTGCATAGACATAAAAGAACACACAAAAAACAAGACTAAGGCAGGAAATTGATGCCAGTAAATTTGAATAGCCTTTAATCTGCATAGAAATAAAACAAGAAACATTAAAAAAACAAGATACATGGAGGCGATTGATATTTGATGCCAGTAAAATTGAATACCTAGCCTTTTCTTAACGTGATTCATAACAGTACAACTCCTTTCTGAATTATAGGCTTTCATAAGTTTTACTAAGTAACTTCAAATAAAATTGGAAATACCTTCACTTTCAATCATCCAGCAGAAATTATATAATCGCCGTTATGTATGTAAACACTGGTAAACAGTATACGGCACAATACAACCGAAATACGACATACGCGGCGCAGTTTATCACAATTTTCTGACCAAGGACGTGTGATTTAATGAGGAAAATTGCAAGTTTGAAGCAGAAAAGTGCGAAGTGAGGTAAACAAGTACCAGAATCGGTATTCCGGATTGCAACTCAATTTCCAACCATTCGCCACCATTAGCCACCTAGGTGGCTAAACAGCCATTAGCCACGTTCGACGAAGGAGGCTAAGCTGGCAACACCAAGATGCCAGATCGAGCGGCAGGAGCGAGTGTAGCAGGGGTTAGGTAGCACTGCTGACGAAGTGTGTGATTATGGGTGATTTGACGTGGAAGGTCCAGTTTGGGTGTTGAATTATGCGGGAATTGTTGATAACTGTATTTGAAAACACCATAAATATTCCGTTTTGTGGCAAAGCAACATGCAGTAGCACCACAAATTGAGGGTGCTGGGATCGTCCCTGTTAGCCACCTAGGTGGCTAAGAAATGAGTTGTCGCAAGTTGTCGTTGTGAACAGCACTACTGTTTAGAGCAGTCATGTATCAGCCTTATGTGAAGAACGCAGTTGGCTGACCAAATATCAACACTCAAAGGATGGCTCACCTGAGCAGCCTCATGCATTGAGTTCAAGCATAAGGCTGTCTAAGTGTGGTCACCCAGTCAAGCACCTCAGTCGTTGCCATTTATTTAGCATTAGCTTTCGCTTCTGTTGACGGCCCGACTCGTCACCAGTTCCTCAAAGTCTGCTGCTCTGTTCACCACATGGCTTTTGGGAATGGTCTCTAGTGTCTGGGATCTGAGGAAGCGTCCGTGGTTTGAGCTGATAGGCTGTTCTGATTTTGAAGGAGCATCAGCCATGGCCTGGATGTTATCCTGCTGGGTAAACCAAGGTTGGATTCGGGCATAGCGCTTGTCAGCAGAGTTCCTGGCGAATATGACACCATTTTTTGTGTGTGATAGTTGAGCACCTGCTCGTTGGCCCTCATCTCACCCAGAAATCTTACCATTCCGGCACGCTTGTCTGTCAGGTTTTCATGTACTGTGATTTTGTTCTTTGCCTCACCAGTCTGGTTAAATTTAGCTTGGTAGACAGCATCCCTGTCGTCTGCATCTTGGAATTTGATGATCACCCTTTGTTTGTTGCGCAGGCGATGGCAAGCTGCAGTGGCCCCTTTAACCCGCGCGGCGCTGGGGGGGGGGGGTAAATTTTACCCCCCCTCCCGGATTTTCTCCATAACTTGACAACTATGACAGATATCAAAGTGAAACTTACGGTAGCTTATGGTGCATCAATTCTACGTCTTCTGCCATTTTTTTTTTAATTCGTGATTTTTTTGCCAGATAATGACGTTTTAGTGACGTCATGCCATGTCATTTTTGGTGAAAAAACGTTAAATGTTTGAAAAATCGTAGAAAATAGCGTGTTATTGCAAATTGCAAATAAAAGGCGTCAAAAGAAGGGAAATAACATTGTCTTTGACATGGCTATCTTAGATTGTCAAAATTTTGGGTTTTTGACCCCCAAAAATGCAAAAAAATGATTTTTGGGGAAGAATTTCCACAAAAGTATTTTGTTTGAAGATTTTTAAAAAAAACGGAAGACATTAGAGAACCGAGTATGAACGATGTTCAAACCAAATTTCAAAGCAATTTCTTTATTTTTGACTGACTTATGGCTCTCTAAGAACAAGCAACTCATGACGTCATTTTTTTAATTGCGTTTTTTGGCTTTTACTGACCAGATACAGACAAATAAATGCCACCACTGTGTTTAGAAGACAAAACTAGTCTAGAAACATGCAATGTTTATTTAGATTAATCAATTTCAAATTTTGATCTTATTGTGACCTGACCTTGACCTGAGGACGATTATATGGTGTCAGGCTGTGAAAATAGCTGCTTCTATCGAATTATACGTGTAAAATAACCCATACAACATGTGTCGCATGGCTTTCGTAGACCTGTGACCTTGTGTGACCTGACCTTGACCTTGACCTTTGCTTAAAATTTCACTTTTACTTATGCGGGAAATGCATTATACACTCTGGAGCACTTTGTGAGATAATAGTTGCAATATAAGGGTTTGGATGGAAAGTATAGCCCAAAAACTAAAATACTTACATTTTACATTTGACCTGACCGTGACCTGACATGTGACCTTATTTTAATAATTTCGAGTATGCATTCCATTCTTCTCGTTGAGAGCTTGCGATCGCCGCATTGCGCGTCTCGCTGCGGTTATTGGTTCGGAAGATACGAGGGGGGTAAAATTTACCCCCCAGCGCCGCGCGTTCGGCTGGAGACCCCAGCGCCGCGCGGGTTAAGAGTCACTTTCAGTTTATCTTTGATCAGCCCCAGAGCTATATCCCTGGTCTCAGTTGTGGTTTCATTTGGTTGGTACTCTGGGACACCATCACCACCCAGAATGAGACAGCTCTTTCTGTTATATTGCTCAACCTCATTTAGAGCCCACTCAAGCTGGTACACTTTGTCCCTGAGCTACTGTTTTCAGTTTTAAGCATCAACATCTCTTTTTTCACAGACTCCATCTCCTTCCCCACTGCATGCGTGACTAACTCTTTGATCTGCTCCATATCCATAGCAGAGCCCTAAACCTCCCTAAATTCAATGATAAAATAAAGTACTTAAGGCCTATTGGTTAACAAGTCAAAGACAAAAGTTACGTTTATACGCTGTGACAAAACTGGCGCCGTATGAATATTAGCAAGTCTCCCCAAAAATCCTCGCAACTGAAGTCCTAGCTAAATATTTGCGGAATGGTTGAATACATGATGGATTGCACAATCTAACTTTACCTTCCTACCTGGTACCTATTCAAAAACAATAGACTATACTCCCTGTCAGGTCGCGATGCGCCGTCTGTCGCAGAGGCCACTGAGCGCCGGACACGTCCGCACGCCTCTGTCTTCAGGAACGAAGTGATCTATCTCTATGTCTATGTATATATGTCTATGGCTCTATGTCTCTATGTCTATGTCTCTATGTCTATGTCTCTATGTATATGTCTCTATGTATATTTATCTATGTCTATGTATATATGTCTCTATGTCTATGTATCTATTATATGTCTATGTATCTATGTATATGTATCTATGTCTATGTATATATGTATATGTATCTATGTATATGTATCTATGTATATGTCTATATGTCTATGTCTATATGTCTATGTCTATATGTCTATGTCTATATGTCTATGTTTATATGTCTATGTATATATGTATATGTATATATGTATATGTATATATGTCTATGTCTATATGTCTATGTCTCTGTGTATCTATGTCTCTATGTATATGTCTATGTATATGTATATATGTCTATGGCTCTATGTATATGTCTATATGTCTATATCTCTAATGTCTATGTATCTATGTCTATGTATATATGTATATGTCTCTATGTGTATGTCTCTATGTCTATATGTATATGTATCTATGTATATGTCTCTCTATATATATATATATGTGTATCTATGTCTATGTATCTATGTATATGTCTATGTATATGTCTATGTCTCTGTGTATATGAATATATGTCTATGTATATATGTATATGTTTATATGTCTTTGTCTCTATGTTTATGTCTGTATGTATATGTGTCTATGTCTATATGTCTATGTCTATGTCTCTATGTCTATGTCTCTATGTCTATGTCTCTATGTCTATATTTATATGTCTATATGTATATGTCTTTATGTATATGTCTCTATGGCTCTATGTATATGTATATATGTATATGTCTCATGTCTATGTCTCTCATGTCTATGTCTCTATGTCTATGTATATATGGCTATGTATCTATGTCTATGTGTATATGTATCTATGTATATGTCTCTATGAATATGTCTCTATGTCTATGTCTCTATGTCTATGTATCTATATCTATGTATCTATATCTATGTATCTATGTCTATGTCTTTATTTCTATGTATATATGTATATGTCTCTATGTCTATGTCTCTATGTATATGTCTCTATTTCTATGTATCTATGTCTATGTATCTATGTCTATTTCTCTATGTATATGTATCTATGTCTATGTCTCTATGTATATGTATATGTCTGTGTCTATGTATATATGTCTATGTCTCTATGTATATGTCTATGTATTTGTATCTATGTCTATGTAGCTATGTCTATGTTTCTATGTATATCTCTATGTCTATATGTCTATGTATCTATTGTATGTATATGTTTGTATGTCTATGTATCTATGTCTATGTCTCTATGTATATGTATATGTCTATGTCTCTATGTATATGTCTATATGTATATGTGTATATGTCTATGTCTATATGTATATGTCTATGTCTCTATGTCTATGTCTCTATGTCTATGTCTCTATGTATATGTCTATGTATATGTCTCTATGTCTATGTCTTTGTCTATGTCTCTATGTCTATGTCTCTATGTCTCTATGTGTCTATGTTTCTATGTCTATGTCTCTATGTCTATGTATATATGTATATGTCTCTATGTATATGTCTCTATGTCTATGTCTATATGTCTATGTCTCTATGTATATGTCTATATGTCTCTATGTCTATGCCGCTATGTCTATGTCTCTATGTCTATGTCTCTATGTCTATGTCTATGTATCTATGTCTATGTCTATTATGTATATGTCTATATGTCTATGTCTATATGTCTATGTCTCTATGTCTATGTCTCTATGTCTATGTCTCTATGTCTATGTCTCTATGTCTATGTCTCTATGTATATGTGTCTATGTATATGTGTATATGTCTCTATGTATATGTGTCTATGTCTCTATGTATATGTCTCTATGTATATGTCTATATGTATATGTCTCTATGTCTATGTCTCTATGTCTATGTCTCTATGTCTATGTCTCTATGTATATGTCTCTATGTCTATGTCTCTATGTCTCTATGTCTATGTATATGTGTCTATGTCTATATGTATATGTATCTATGTCTATGTCTATATGTCTATGTCTATATGTCTATGTCGCTATGTCTATGTCTCTATGTCTATGTCTCTATGTATATGTCTATGTCTCTATGTCTATGTCTCTATGTCTATGTCTCTATGTCTATGTCTCTATGTCTATGTCTATATGTCTATGTCTCTGTGTCTATGTCTATATGTCTATGTCTCTATGTCTCTATCTCTATGTCTCTATGTCTATGTCTCTATGTCTATGTCTCTATGTATATGTCTCTATGTCTATGTCTCTATGTCTATGTCTCTATGTATATGTCTCTATGTCTATGTCTCTATGTATATGTCTCTATGTCTATATGTCTATGTCTCTATGTCTATGTATCTATGTCTATGTCTCTATGTATCTATGTCTATGTCTCTATGTCTATGTATCTGTGTCTATGTCTCTATGTCTATGTCTCTATGTCTATGTCTCTATGTCTATGTCTCTATGTCTATGTCTCTATGTCTATGTCTCTATGTATATGTCTCTATGTCTATGTCTATATGTATATGTCTCTATGTCTCTATGTCTCTATGTCTATGTCTATGTCTCTATGTCTATGTATCTATGTATATGTATCTATGTCTATGTATATGTCTCTATGTCTATGTCTCTATGTCTCTATGTCTCTATGTCTCTATGTCTCTATGTCTCTATGTCTCTATGTCTCTATGTCTATGTATCTATGTATATGTGTCTATGTCTATGTATATGTCTATATGTCTATGTATATGTCTATATGTCTCTATGTCTATGTTTTTATGTCTATGTTTCTATGTCTATGTCTCTATGTCTATGCATATATGTATATGTCTATATGTCTATGTCTATATGTCTATGTCTATATGTCTATGTCTATATGTCTATGTCTATATGTCTATGTCTATATGTCTATGTCTATATGTCTATGTCTATATGTCTATGTCTATATGTCTATGTCTATATGTCTATGTCTATATGTCTATGTCTATATGTCTATGTCTATATGTATATGTATATATGTCTCTATGTATATGTCTCTATGTCTATGTATCTATGTCTATGTCTCTATGTCTATGTATCTATGTCTATGTATCTATGTCTATGTATCTATGTCTATGTCTATATGCCTATGTATATATGTCTATGTATATGTCTATATGTCTATGTCTCTATGTATATGTCTATGTATATGTCTCTATGTATATTTCTATATGTATATGTCTCTGTGTCTATGTCTCTATGTCTATATGTATATGTCTATGTATATGTCTATGTTTATATGTTTATGGCTATATGTCTATGTCTATATGTATATGTCTATATGTCTATGTCTATATGTCTATGTCTATATGTCTATGTATATATGTCTATGTCTATATGTCTATGTGTATATGTCTATGTCTATATGTATATGTGTCTATGTCTCTATGTCTCTATGTCTATGTGTATATAGCTATGTGTATATGTCTATATGTCTATGTCTATATGTCTCTATGTCTATGTCTCTATGTCTATATCTCTATGTATATGTCTCTATGTCTATGGCTCTATGTATATGTCTATATGTATATGTCTATGTCTATATGTATATGTCTCTATGTCTATGTCTATATGTCTTTATGTATATGTCTATATGTCTATGTATATATGTCTATGTCTATATGTCTATGTCTATATGTCTATGTCTATATTTCTATGTCTATGTCTATATGTCTATGTCTATATGTCTATGTCTATATGTCTATGTCTATATGTCTATGTCTATATGTCTATGTCTATATGTCTATGTCTATATGTCTATGTCTATATGTCTATGTCTATATGTCTATGTCTATATGTATATGTCTATATGTATATGTCTATATGTCTATGTCTATATGTCTATGTCTATATGTCTATATGTCTATGTTTATATGTCTATGTCTATATGTCTATGTCTATATGTCTATGTCTATATGTCTATGTCTATATGTATATGTCTATATGTATATGTATATATGTCTATGTCTAGATGTCTATGTCTAGATGTCTATGTTTAGATGTCTAAGTCTAGATGTCTATGTATATATGTCTATGTATATATGTCTATGTATATATGTCTATGTATGTATGTCTATGTCTAGATGTCTATGTCTATGTCTATGTATATACGTCTATGTATATATGTCTATATGTATATGTCTATATGTCTATGTCTATATGTCTATGTCTATATGTCTATGTCTATATGTCTATGTCTATATGTCTATGTCTATATGTCTATGTCTATATGTCTATGTCTATATGTCTATGTCTATATGTCTATGTCTATATGTCTATGTCTATATGTCTATGTCTATATGTCTATGTCTATATGTCTATGTCTATATGTCTATGTCTATATGTCTATGTCTATATGTCTATGTCTATATGTCTATGTCTATATGTCTATGTCTATATGTCTATGTCTATATGTCTATGTCTATATGTATATGTCTATGTCTATATGTCTATGTCTATATGTCTATGTCTATATGTATATGTCTATAGGTCTATGTATATATGTCTATGTATATATGTCTATGTCTATGTCTATGTCTATGTCTATGTCTATATGTCTATGTATATATGTCTATGTATATATGTCTATGTATATATGTCTATGTATATATGTCTATGTCTATATGTCTATGTATATATGTCTATGTATATATGTCTATGTCTATATGTCTATGTCTATATGTATATGTCTATATGTATATGTCTATATGTATATGTCTATATGTCTATGTCTATATGTCTATGTCTATATGTCTATGTCTATATGTCTATGTCTATATGTCTATGTCTATATGTCTATGTCTATATGTCTATGTCTATATGTCTATGTCTATGTCTCTATGTCTCTATGTCTATATATATGTATATGTCTCTATGTCTATGTCTATGTCTCTATGTATATGTTTATATGTCTGTCTTTATGTCTATGTCTTTATGTCTATGTCTCTATGTATATGTCTCTATGTATATGTCTATGTCTATGTCTATGTCTCTATGTCTATATCTATGTCTATGTATATGTCTCTATGTCTATGTCTCTATGTATATGTCTCTATGTCTATGTCTCTATGTCTATGTATCTATGTATATGTATCTATGTCTATGTCTCGATGTCTATGTATATATCTATATGTCTATGCCTCTATGTATATGTATCTATGTCTACGTATCTATGTCTATGTATCTATATGTCTATGCCTCTATGTATATGTATCTATGTCTACGTATCTATGTCTATGTATCTATGTCTATGTATCTATGTCTATGTATCTATGTATATGTCTATTCTATGTCTCTATGTCCATGTCTCTATGTCTATGTCTCTATGTCTATGTCTATGTATCTATGTCTATGTCTCTATGTCTATGTGTCTATATGTATATGTATCTATGTCTCTATGTCTATGTCTCTGTATCTATGTCTATGTCTCTATGTCTATGTCTCTATGTCTATGTCTCTATGTCTATGTCTCTATGTCTATGTCTCTATGTCTATGTCTCTATGTCTATGTCTCTATGTCTATGTCTCTATGTCTATGTCTCTATGTCTATGTCTATATGTCTATATGTATATGTCTCTATGTCTATGTATCTATGTCTATGTCTCTATGTCTATGTCTCTAGGTATATGTCTCTAGGTCTATGTCTATGTCTATGTCTATATGTCTATGTCTCTATGTCTATGTCTCTAGGTATATGTCTATATGTCTATGTATCTATGTCTATGTATCTATGTCTATGTCTCTATGTCTATGTCTCTATGTATATCTTTCTATGTCTCTATGTCTATGTCTCTATGTCTATGTCTCTATGTCTATGTCTCTATGTCTATGTCTTTATGTCTATGTTTCTATGTATATTTATCTATGTCTATGTCTATGTCTATGTATCTATGTCTATGTGTCTATGTCTATGTATCTATGTCTATGTATCTATGTCTATGTATCTATGTCTATGTATCTATGTCTATGTATATATGTATATGTCTCTATGTCTATGTATCTATGTCTATGTCTCTATGTCTATGTCTCTATGTCTATGTCTATATGTATATGTCTATATGTCTATGTCTATGTCTATGTCTATATGTATCTATGTCTATGTCTCTATGTATATGTCTCTATGTATATGTATATATGTCTATGTCTATATGTATACGTCTCTATGTCTATGTCTATATGTATATGTGTCTATGTCTCTATGTCTATGTTTCTATGTCTATGTCTCTATGTCTATGTCTATGTCTCTATGTCTATGTCTATATGTCTATGTATCTATGTATATGTCTATGTATCTATGTATATGTCTATGTCTCTATGTCATAAGACATAAAGACATAAAAGAAAAGTGCAACAAAGAGCCTCTTGGGCCCATCCGAGGTTGCACCCCCCCCCCCCCCCCTCCACCAGTCTCGCCCCTTCAAATCACCTTATTCTACCTGCATAAAAGAAGGCTAATCCCACGAGTATTTATGGACTAATCCCTTCTCTGTAAAGTATTTATCTAATCTAATTTTGAAGGAAGCAAGTGTCACTGCATCAGCGACATCCCCTGGTAGCATATTCCAATGTCCTACAACCCTTCTACTGAAAAATGACTGTCGTAGCCTAGTCCTACTTTGTTTCATAATGAGTTTATGCTGATGACCTCTACCTCGATTTTCCCTATTGAACTCAAACATACCCTTTAAATATCCAGAATGCTGACTATTTACAAATTTGAAGACTTCAATTAGATCTCCTCTTAGCCTTCTATATCTAAGTGAAAACATACCCAATTTCTTTAATCTATCTTCATAAGGTAAACTACCAAGACAATTAACCATTTTTGTTGCCCTTTTTTAACTCTTTCTAACAACCAGCAATCTTTCTCATATGTTGGAGACCAGGCTTGTACACAATACTCCAAATGTGGTCTAACGTATGCACAATACAGTTTTGTTATTACCTTTTCACTCTTGTAGGAAACATTTCTGTTAATGGCCCCTAGCATTCTAAGTGCCTTTTTCCCAGCTTCTACAACCTGGTCTGACGCTGACAGTCTATTGTTTACCACGCCACCTAAATCTCTTTCCTTTTCAATCTGCTCCATTTTCTGCCCACCCATTTCATACCTATGTTTACTGCTAACCCGTCCAGCGTGCATAATCTTACATTTACTCAAATTGAATTTCATCTGCCATGCTTCAGACCACTCAACTAGCTTGTCCAGATCTGATTGAAAAACATCCTGATCATGTTTTCCTCTAATAATCCTGACAACTTTTAGATCGTCTGCAAATTTCAAGACTTTGCTGTCTATACTGTTCTCAATTGCATTCACAAATATTATAAAAAGCAATGGGCCCAGGACTGAGCCCTGTGGAACCCCACTGAGAACCTCCTTCCATTGTGATTGGCACCCATTCAATATAACCCTTTGCTGGCGTCCTGAAAGCCACGTTTCTATCCAATCCAGAATCTTGCCCCTGATCCCATGAATTTTAAGTTGCAACCCCAGTCTTGTTTCGGGGACTTTGTCAAATGCTTTACTGAAATCAAGAAAAGCTACATCTAGCTGTTTACCCTGATCAAAGCTATCTGTTGCAACATCCAAAAACTCCAGAAGATTAGTTAAACAAGAACGGCCCTTCCTAAAGCCATGCTGTGTATCCTTGATGAGTTCATTTTGCTCCAAGAATTCAACAATCTTATCTTTGATGATTGATTCAAGCACCTTGCAGACTAATGAGGTCAGACTAACCGGTCTATAATTTTCCTCTTTACTTCTATATCCCTTTTTATGAATAGGAACAACATTTGCTCTTTTCCAATCAAGTGGAATTTTACTATCTGCGAGTGATTTAGAAAATATTATGGCTAATGGGACCGACAACTCCCTTTCAGATTCTCTTAAAAGTCTAGCATGGATTTCATCAGGTCCTTCTGCCTTGTTAGGCCTTACTTTCTTTAGATATTCTAGAACAAGTTCACTACTTATGCCACCTAGCTCTCCTATAGTCTCCTCTGTCTCTGGCTCAGGCTGAAGTGCTGCAATACTACTCTGGTCCTCGATAGTAAAGACAGATTGAAACTGATCATTAAGCACTTCAACCATTTCACTGTCCTTGCTAACTAACACATCATTTACCTTAAATGGACCTATATTTTTGGAAACTGTACTGAACTTATAAAAACTGAAGAACTTCTTACTATCTGCATTACAATGTCTAGCTAAATCAAGTTCCTTTGCCCTTTTAGCTGCTCTGACCTTTTTCTTAACTGAATTTCTTGCATTCTGGTAGGCCTTCTGATTTATATCTAGTGAAGATCCCTTCAAAATGCCAAATGCACTTCTTTTAGCTTGTATAGCACTCATTACTTCTGGGGTAAGCCAAACTGGTTTGCCCTTGGTTCTGTTACGTTTGTGCCTTAGGGGTATATGCCGATTCTGAATTTGGCTTAATCTAGCTTTGAAAACATTCCAGGCCTCACATGCATCTAAACCTGCCAACTCAACGTTCCATTTTATCTGTGCGAGGTCATTTCTAATACCATCAAAATCAGCCCGGCTGAAGTTTGGAACCATAATAAGGTTATCTTTGGGCCTCATTTCTGATGAGATATTGAATTTAACCATATTGTGATCACTGGTTCCTAGACCTTCACAAATACTTATGTCACTAACTAGATCACTGTTGTCTGAGAATACAAGGTCTAGAATGGAGGAATGTCTGGTTGGCTCTGTTACAAACTGATGCATGAAAAGCTCCTCTTCAAAGATTTGCCTATACAACCTACACTCATTTGTCTCCTCTGCTACACTTTCGTATCCTCTTAAGTTAAAATCTCCCATAATAAGACACTGAGCCCGAAAGTTCCTACGTATTTCCTCACAAATATCTTGTTCTGTTTCAGCTTGGGAGTTCCTTGGAAGATTCCCTGGTCTGTAAAATGCACCTATCCTCAACCTTCCTCTGTTTCCTGTACCAATTTTAATGTCAAGCCAGATTGATTCTACTTCTTTTACTTTACTAGAATCATCAACTCTAGTAGTGCAGTACAAGCTATTTACATATACAAACACTCCGCCCCCCTGCCACGATTCTCTGCAGTATGAGAACATGTTATACCCTTGTAACTCGAAATCCTGTAGCCTATCCCTATTATACCCCTCACTAACCCATGTCTCGGTTACACAAATGATATCAGGCTTTTCAAGAGCAACATAACACTCAAACTCATCAAATTTAGACCTAATACTTTGGGCACTCAGCATGTGATCTTATACTTTGAGCTGACTCTACTAATTCTGAGGGAATTATGATCTACTGTCCTATTCTGACATGAACTTCTACCAATGCTTACTTCCTGATGCCCTAGTACTAGCGTCCCCGAACCCCCCCCCCCCCCCCCCCCCCCCCCCCCCTCCTACCTAGTTTCCCTGAATGACACTTCTGTAGGCATCTCCCAAAGCCCTTGCCCCCTCATCCGATAAGTGAAGCCCATCCTTCATATAGTACCTACGCCACTCATAGAACTGATCCCATAAGTCTACATAACTAAGCCCCATAGCTGAACATAAGTTCTGAACTGAGCTGTTCACAGACAGAGCTCTCGAGTACCACTCCTCACTGGCTTCACAGCGAGGGAGGATGCCAGTCACAATGACTGGTTTCCTGGACTCCTTCAACCTCTGCAGCAGGCTCCGGTACTCCGCTACTATTCTCACACTCTGCCTAGGTCCTATGTCGTTCACCCCCACCTGTAGTATAACTGTCTCCGGGCTACTCCTACCAAGTTCTGCCTCAATGACAGGGCCCATATCAGCTACTCTTGCCCCTGGTTTGACTATACATCTGTCCCTCTTCCCACAGAATGTTCGCCTTAAGGGCCTTACCCTTGAGTCCCCAACCACTAAATGCTGAACCTCTTCCCTGTCACTTTCAGCTGCTGACTCTAACGCACTGAACCTATTTGATATTGTAACCTGCGGATGTTCCCTGGGGCTGTACTGCCTGTCTCTACCCTGAACTTTTGTCCATCCCTCCTGATCCCCTTCCCTCTTCCTCCTCCAGATTCTGCTACCACCCTCCATTACCCAGCACCCCTCCTCATCCTTACTGTCTGTGGCCCTAGCATTACTTTCCACAATGTTGAGTCTCCAGAAACGTGACCCTCCAACACACTTCCAAACCCCAGCCGCACTATCCACCTTTGCCTTATCCTCCTCCCTTATGCCCCTATCAGAACTACCACTGGTCCCTGATCCTGTAGGCTCCTTTTCTGACCCCCTAACCACGATCTGCGCATACGTTCCTTGGTCAGGAGCTACACCCTCCTGCAGCTCATCTCTACACCTACACTTACTTAACTGCGCCTCAAGCTCCGCTACCCTAGCCTGGACGGCCTCTAGCTCTGCTACCTTCGCCTGCATCCTAGTCATGCTCATTTGAATACACTAGTAACTTAGGTATATAACTTAGGTACTATGCACTTTTCAATACTTTACTAACTTAACTTAACTTTTTTTTGTTTTTTTGTTTGTTTTTTTCTTCTTCTAAACCTTAACTAGATCTAAGTAAAGCTAGTGACACAAATCAGCTATGAGTGCACCTAATACTAGACTAAATATCTAATCCTTAAATAAACTGAATACTAAATACACCTTAATTATCCCTAATTTTCTAAAAATATCTACTTATCCAACCCTGCAACTAATAACACAGAAATAAGACTAAGACCATTTTGGCGCACACAAGCTAGAATGAAAAGTCCTTTAAAAAGCAAGTAAGAGGTAACAGCTAACTATGAATGCTTAAAAATAATACCTAAACGATCCACAAAACTAAATATCTAATCCTTATGTCTAAATCTAATGTGGTTCCTAAAAAAATACACAAAACAACAGAGCTATCCAACAGCTACTTACCTTGTCTAAAGCGGGGTTCAGGAGATGTCTATGTGTCTATGTCTATATGTCTATATGTCTATGTCTATGTTTCTATGTCTGTGTCTATGTCTTATGTCGCTATGAATATGTTTATATGCATATGTCTCTATGTCTATGTCTTTATGTCTATGTCTCTATGGCTATGTCTCTATGTCTATGTTTATATGTATATGTCTCTATGTCTATGTATCTATGTCTATGTCTATATGGCTGTCTGTATGTCTATGTCTGTATGTCTATGTCTATGTATATATGTCTAATGTCTATGTCTATATGTCTATGTATATATGTGTATGTCTCTATGTCTATGTATATATGTCTATGTCTATATGTCTATGTCTATATGTCTATGTCTATATGTCTATGTCTATATGTATATGCCTATATGTATATGTCTATGTCTATGTCTATATGTCTATGTATATATGTCTATGTATATATGTCTATGTCTATATGTCTATGTCTATATGTCTATGTCTATATGTCTATGTCTATATGTCTATGTCTATATGTCTATGTCTATATGTCTATGTCTATATGTCTATGTCTATATGTCTATGTCTATATGTCTATGTCTATATGTCTATGTCTATATGTCTATGTCTATATGTCTATGTCTATGTCTATATGTCTATGTCTATATGTCTATGTCTATATGTCTATGTCTATATGTATATGTCTATTTGTCTATGTCTATATGTCTATGTCTATATGTCTATGTCTATATGTCTATGTCTATATGTCTATGTCTATATGTCTATGTATATATGTCTATGTCTATATGTCTATGTCTATATGTCTATGTCTATATGTCTATGTCTATATGTATATGTATATATGTATATGTCTATATGTCTATGTCTATGTCTATATGTATATATGTCTATGTCTATGTCTATATGTATATGTCTATATGTCTATGTCTATATGTCTATGTCTATATGTATATGTCTATATGTCTATGTCTATATGTCTATGTCTATATGTCTATGTGTATATGTCTATGTGTATATGTCTATGTGTATATGTCTATATGTCTATGTCTATGTCTATGTGTCTATGTCTATATGTCTATGTCTATATGTCTATGTATATATGTCTATGTATATATGTCTATGTCTATATGTCTATGTCTATATGTCTATGTCTATATGTCTATGTCTATATGTCTATGTATATATGTCTATGTCTATATGTCTATGTCTATATGTCTATGTCTATATGTCTATGTCTATGTGTCTATGTCTATATGTCTATGTCTATATGTATATGTCTATATGTATATGTCTATATGTATATGTCTATATGTATATGTCTATATGTATATGTCTATATGTCTATGTCTATATGTATATGTCTATGTCTATATGTCTATGTCTATATGTCTATGTCTATATGTATATGTCTATATGTCTATGTCTATATGTCTATGTATATATGTCTGTCTATATGTCTGTATATATGTCTATGTCTATATGTCTATGTCTATATGTCTATGTCTATATGTATATATGTCTATATGTATATGTCTATATGTATATGTCTATATGTCTATATGTCTATGTCTATGTATATATGTCTATGTCTATATGTATATATGTATATGTCTATATGTCTATGTCTATATGTCTATGTCTATATGTCTATGTCTATATGTACATGTCTATATGTCTATGTCTATATGTATATGTCTATATGTATATGTCTATATGTCTATCTCTATATGTATATGTCTATATCTGTATGTCTATGTCTGTATGTCTATGTCTGTATGTCTATGTCTGTATGTCTATGTCTGTATGTCTATGTCTGTATGTCTATGTCTGTATGTCTATGTCTAGATGTCTATGTCTAGATGTATATGTCTAGATGTCTATGTCTATATGTCTATATGTCTATGTCTATATGTCTATGTCTATATGTCTATGTCTATATGTCTATATGTCTATGTCTATATTTATATGCCTATATGTCTATGTATATATGCCTATGTCTATGTCTATATGTATATGTCTATATGTCTATGTATATATGTCTATGTCTATATGTCTATGTCTATATGTCTATGTATATATGTCTATGTCTATATGTCTATGTCTATATGTCTATGTCTATATGTCTATGTCTATATGTCTATGTCTATATGTATATGTCTATATGTCTATGTCTATATGTCTATGTCTATATGTCTATGTCTATATGTCTATGTCTATATGTCTATGTCTATATGTCTATGTCTATATGTCTATGTCTATATGTCTATGTCTATATGTCTATGTCTATATGTCTATGTCTATATGTCTATGTCTATATGTCTATATGTCTATGTCTATATGTCTATGTCTATATGTCTATGTCTATATGTCTATGTCTATATGTCTATGTCTATATGTCTATGTCTATATGTCTATGTCTATATGTCTATGTCTATATGTCTATGTCTATATGTCTATGTATATATGTGTGTGTCTATATGTTTATGTCTATGTATATGTCTATATGTCTATGTATATATGTCTATGTCTATATGTCTATGTCTATATGTCTATATGTCTATGTATATGTATATATGTCTATGTATATATGTATATGTCTATATGTCTATGTCTATGTCTATATGTCTATGTCTATATGTCTATGTCTATATGTCTATATGTCTATGTATATGTATATATGTCTATGTATATATGTATATGTCTATATGTCTATGTCTATGTCTATATGTCTATGTCTATATGTCTATGTATATATGTCTATGTCTATATGTCTATGTCTGTATGTCTATGTCTATATGTCTATATGTCTATGTCTATATGTCTATGTATATATGTCTATGTCTATATGTCTATGTCTATATGTCTATGTCTATATGTCTATGTCTATATGTCTATGTCTATATGTCTATGTCTATATGTCTATGTCTATATGTCTATGTCTATATGTCTATGTCTATATGTCTATGTCTATATGTCTATGTCTATATGTCTATGTATATATGTCTATGTCTATGTCTATATGTCTATGTCTATATGTCTATGTCTATATGTCTATGTCTATATGTCTATGTCTATATGTCTATGTCTATATGTCTATGTCTATATGTCTATGTCTATATGTATATGTCTATATGTCTATGTCTATATGTCTATGTCTATATGTCTATGTCTATATGTCTATGTCTATATGTCTATGTCTATATGTCTATGTCTATATGTCTATGTCTATATGTCTATGTCGATATGTCTATGTCTATATGTCTATGTCTATATGTCTATGTCTGTATGTCTATGTCTATATGTCTATGTCTATATGTCTATGTCTATATGTCTATATGTCTATGTCTATATGTCTATGTCTATATGGCTATGTCTATATGTCTATGTCTATATGGCTATGTCTATATGTCTATGTCTATATGTCTATGTCTATATGTCTATGTCTATATGTCTATGTCTATATGTCTATGTCTATATGTCTATGTCTATATGTCTATGTATATATGTATATGTCTATATGTCTATATGTATATGTCTATATGTCTATGTCTATATGTCTATGTCTATATGTCTATGTCTATATGTCTATGTCTATATGTCTATGTCTATATGTCTATGTCTATATGTCTATGTCTATATGTATATGTCTATATGTCTATGTCTATATGTCTATATGTATATGTCTATATGTCTATGTCTATATGTCTATGTATATATGTCTATGTCTATATGTCTATGTCTATATGTCTATGTCTATATGTCTATGTCTATATGTATATGTCTATATGTATATGTCTATATGTCTATATGTCTATATGTCTATGTCTATATGTCTATGTCTATATGTCTATGTCTATATGTCTATATGTCTATGTCTATATGTCTATGTCTATGTCTATATGTCTATGTCTATATGTCTATGTCTATATGTCTATGTCTATATGTCTATGTCTATATGTCTATGTCTATATGTCTATGTCTATATGTCTATGTCTATATGTCTATGTCTATATGTCTATGTCTATATGTCTATGTCTATATGTCTATGTCTATATGTCTATGTCTATATGTCTATATGTCTATGTCTATATGTCTATGTCTATATGTCTATGTATATATGTCTATGTATATATGTCTATGTCTATATGTCTATGTCTATATGTCTATGTCTATATGTCTATGTCTATATGTCTATGTCTATATGTCTATGTCTATATGTCTATGTCTATATGTCTATGTCTATATGTCTATGTCTATATGTCTATGTCTATATGTCTATGTCTATATGTCTATGTCTATATGTCTATGTCTATATGTCTATGTCTATATGTCTATGTCTATATGTCTATGTCTATATGTCTATGTCTATATGTCTATGTCTATATGTCTATGTCTATATGTCTATGTCTATATGTCTATGTCTATATGTCTATGTCTATATGTCTATGTCTATATGTCTATGTCTATATGTCTATGTCTATATGTCTATGTCTATATGTCTATGTCTATATGTCTATGTCTATATGTCTATGTCTATATGTCTATGTCTATATGTCTATGTCTATATGTCTATGTCTATATGTCTATGTCTATATGTCTATGTCTATATGTCTATGTATATATGTCTATGTCTATATGTCTATGTCTATATGTATATGTCTATATGTCTATGTCTATATGTCTATGTCTATATGTATATGTCTATGTCTATGTCTATATGTCTATGTCTATGTATATATGTCTATGTCTATATGTCTATGTCTATATGTATATGTCTATATGTCTATGTCTATATGTCTGTCTATATGTATATGTCTATATGTCTATGTCTATATGTCTATGTCTATATGTCTATGTCTATATGTCTATGTCTATATGTCTATGTCTATATGTCTATGTCTATATGTATATGTCTATATGTCTATATGTCTATGTCTATATGTCTATGTCTATATGTCTATGTCTATATGTCTATGTCTATATGTCTATGTCTATATGTCTATGTCTATATGTATATGTCTATATGTCTATGTCTATATGTCTATGTCTATATGTCTATGTCTATATGTCTATGTCTATATGTCTATGTCTATATGTCTATGTCTATATGTCTATGTCTATATGTCTATGTCTATGTCTATGTCTATGTCTATATGTCTATGTCTATATGTCTATGTCTATATGTCTATGTCTATATGTCTATGTCTATATGTCTATGTCTATATGTCTATGTCTATATGTCTATGTCTATATGTCTATGTCTATATGTCTATGTCTATATGTCTATGTCTATATGTCTATGTCTATATGTCTATGTCTATATGTCTATGTCTATATGTCTATGTCTATATGTCTATGTCTATATGTCTATGTCTATATGTCTATGTCTATATGTCTATGTCTATATGTCTATGTCTATATGTCTATGTCTATATGTCTATGTCTATATGTCTATGTCTATATGTCTATGTCTATATGTCTATGTCTATATGTCTATATGTCTATGTATATATGTCTATGTCTATATGTCTATGTCTATATGTCTATGTCTATATGTCTATGTCTATATGTCTATGTCTATATGTCTATGTCTATATGTCTATGTCTATATGTCTATGTCTATATGTCTATGTCTATATGTCTATGTCTATATGTCTATGTCTATATGTCTATGTCTATATGTCTATGTCTATATGTCTATGTCTATATGTCTATGTCTATATGTCTATGTCTATATGTCTATGTCTATATGTCTATGTCTATATGTCTATGTCTATATGTCTATGTCTATATGTCTATGTCTATATGTCTATGTCTATATGTCTATGTCTATATGTCTATGTCTATATGTCTATGTCTATATGTCTATGTCTATATGTCTATGTCTATATGTCTATGTCTATATGTCTATGTCTATATGTCTATGTCTATATGTCTATGTCTATATGTCTATGTCTATATGTCTATGTCTATATGTCTATGTCTATATGTCTATGTCTATATGTCTATGTCTATATGTCTATGTCTAAATGTCTATGTCTATATGTCTATGTCTATATGTCTATGTCTATATGTCTATGTATATATGTCTATGTCTATATGTCTATGTCTATATGTCTATGTCTATATGTCTATGTCTATATGTCTATGTCTATATGTCTATGTCTATATGTCTATGTCTATATGTCTATGTCTATATGTCTATGTCTATATGTCTATGTCTATATGGCTATGTCTATATGTCTATATGTCTATGTCTATATGTTTATATGTCTCTTATGTCTATGTTTCTATGTATATATGTCTATGTCTCTATGTATATGTCTCTATGTCTATGTCTCTATGTCTATGTCTCTATGTCTATGTCTCTATGTCTATGTCTCTATGTCTATGTCTCTATGTCTATGTCCCTATGTCTATGTCTATGTCTCTATGTCTATGTCTCTATGTCTATGTCTCTATGTCTATGTCTATGTCTCTATGTCTATGTCTCGATGTCTATGTATGTATGTCTATGTCTATATGTGTATGTCTCTGTGTCTATGTCTCTGTGTCTATGTCTCTATGTCTCTATGTCTATGTCTATGTCTCTATGTATATGTCTATGTCTATATGTATATGTATCTATGTATATGTCTATATCTATGTATCTATGTATATGTCTCTATGTATATGTATATATGTCTATGTCTCTATGTCTATGTATCTATGTATATGTATATATGTCTATGTCTATATGTCTATGTCTCTATGTATATATGTCTCTATGCCTCTATGTCTATGTCTCTATGTCTATCTCTCTATGTCTATGTATCTATGTACATGTATATATGTATATGTCTATATGTCTATGTATATATGTATATGTCTCTATGTCTATGTCTTTATGTCTATGTCTCTATGTCTCTATGTCTATGTCTCTATGTCTATGTCTCTATTTATATGTGTCTATGTCTATTTATTTATGTCTATGTCTCTACGTCTCTCTGTATCTCTGTCTATATGTCTGTATGTCTCTGTATCTCTGTATCTCTGTCTCTCTCTCTCTCTCTCTCTCTCTCTCTCTCTCTCTCTCTCTCTCTCTCTCTCTCTCTCTCTCTCTCTCTCTCTCTCTCTCTCTCTCTCTCTCTCTCTCTCTCTCTGTCTCTGTCTCTGTCTCTGTCTCTGTCTCTGTCTCTGTCTCTGTCTCTGTCTCTGTCTCTGTCTCTGTCTCTGTCTCTGTCTCTGTCTCTGTCTCTGTCTCTGTCTCTGTCTCTGTCTCTGTCTCTGTCTCTGTCTCTGTCTCTGTCTCTGTCTCTGTCTCTGTCTCTGTCTCTGTCTCTGTCTCTGTCTCTGTCTCTGTCTCTGTCTCTGTCTCTGTCTCTGTCTCTGTCTCTGTCTCTGTCTCTGTCTCTGTCTCTGTCTCTGTCTCTGTCTCTGTCTCTGTCTCTGTCTCTGTCTCTGTCTCTGTCTCTGTCTCTGTCTCTGTCTCTGTCTCTGTCTCTGTCTCTGTCTCTGTCTCTGTCTCTGTCTCTGTCTCTGTCTCTGTCTCTGTCTCTGTCTCTGTCTCTGTCTCTGTCTCTGTCTCTGTCTCTGTCTCTGTCTCTGTCTCTGTCTCTGTCTCTGTCTCTGTCTCTGTCTCTGTCTCTGTCTCTGTCTCTGTCTCTGTCTCTGTCTCTGTCTCTGTCTCTGTCTCTGTCTCTGTCTCTGTCTCTGTCTCTGTCTCTGTCTCTGTCTCTGTCTCTGTCTCTGTCTCTGTCTCTGTCTCTGTCTCTGTCTCTGTCTCTGTCTCTGTCTCTGTCTCTGTCTCTGTCTCTGTCTCTGTCTCTGTCTCTGTCTCTGTCTCTGTCTCTGTCTCTGTCTCTGTCTCTGTCTCTGTCTCTGTCTCTGTCTCTGTCTCTGTCTCTGTCTCTGTCTCTGTCTCTGTCTCTGTCTCTGTCTCTGTCTCTGTCTCTGTCTCTGTCTCTGTCTCTGTCTCTGTCTCTGTCTCTGTCTCTGTCTCTGTCTCTGTCTCTGTCTCTGTCTCTGTCTCTGTCTCTGTCTCTGTCTCTGTCTCTGTCTCTGTCTCTGTCTCTGTCTCTGTCTCTGTCTCTGTCTCTGTCTCTGTCTCTGTCTCTGTCTCTGTCTCTGTCTCTGTCTCTGTCTCTGTCTCTGTCTCTGTCTCTGTCTCTGTCTCTGTCTCTGTCTCTGTCTCTGTCTCTGTCTCTGTCTCTGTCTCTGTCTCTGTCTCTGTCTCTGTCTCTGTCTCTGTCTCTGTCTCTGTCTCTGTCTCTGTCTCTGTCTCTGTCTCTGTCTCTGTCTCTGTCTCTGTCTCTGTCTCTGTCTCTGTCTCTGTCTCTGTCTCTGTCTCTGTCTCTGTCTCTGTCTCTGTCTCTGTCTCTGTCTCTGTCTCTGTCTCTGTCTCTGTCTCTGTCTCTGTCTCTGTCTCTGTCTCTGTCTCTGTCTCTGTCTCTGTCTCTGTCTCTGTCTCTGTCTCTGTCTCTGTCTCTGTCTCTGTCTCTGTCTCTGTCTCTGTCTCTGTCTCTGTCTCTGTCTCTGTCTCTGTCTCTGTCTCTGTCTCTGTCTCTGTCTCTGTCTCTGTCTCTGTCTCTGTCTCTGTCTCTGTCTCTGTCTCTGTCTCTGTCTCTGTCTCTGTCTCTGTCTCTGTCTCTGTCTCTGTCTCTGTCTCTGTCTCTGTCTCTGTCTCTGTCTCTGTCTCTGTCTCTGTCTCTGTCTCTGTCTCTGTCTCTGTCTCTGTCTCTGTCTCTGTCTCTGTCTCTGTCTCTGTCTCTGTCTCTGTCTCTGTCTCTGTCTCTGTCTCTGTCTCTGTCTCTGTCTCTGTCTCTGTCTCTGTCTCTGTCTCTGTCTCTGTCTCTGTCTCTGTCTCTGTCTCTGTCTCTGTCTCTGTCTCTGTCTCTGTCTCTGTCTCTGTCTCTGTCTCTGTCCTCTGTCTCTGTCTCTGTCTCTGTCTCTGTCTCTGTCTCTGTCTCTGTCTCTGTCTCTGTCTCTGTCTCTGTCTCTGTCTCTGTCTCTGTCTCTGTCTCTGTCTCTGTCTCTGTCTCTGTCTCTGTCTCTGTCTCTGTCTCTGTCTCTGTCTCTGTCTCTGTCTCTGTCTCTGTCTCTGTCTCTGTCTCTGTCTCTGTCTCTGTCTCTGTCTCTGTCTCTGTCTCTGTCTCTGTCTCTGTCTCTGTCTCTGTCTCTGTCTCTGTCTCTGTCTCTGTCTCTGTCTCTGTCTCTGTCTCTGTCTCTGTCTCTGTCTCTGTCTCTGTCTCTGTCTCTGTCTCTGTCTCTGTCTCTGTCTCTGTCTCTGTCTCTGTCTCTGTCTCTGTCTCTGTCTCTGTCTCTGTCTCTGTCTCTGTCTCTGTCTCTGTCTCTGTCTCTGTCTCTGTCTCTGTCTCTGTCTCTGTCTCTGTCTCTGTCTCTGTCTCTGTCTCTGTCTCTGTCTCTGTCTCTGTCTCTTCTCTCTCTCTCTCTCTCTCTCTCTCTCTCTCTCTCTCTCTCTCTCTCTCTCTCTCTCTCTCTCTCTCTCTCTCTCTCTCTCTCTCTCTCTCTCTTTTGACGGTTTGTATTTGCAATTTGCTTCAAAACTCTATTTTATACGATTTTTCAAACATCTATCGTTTTCCACCAATATATATATATATATATATATATATATATATATATATATATATATATATATATATATATATATATATATATATATATATATATATATATATATACCTACCTACCTACCTACCTACCTACCTACCTACCTACCTACCTACCTACCTACCTACCTACCTACCTACCTACCTACCTACCTACCTACCTACCTACCTACCTACCTACCTACCTACCTACCTACCTACCTACCTACCTACCTACCTACCTACCTACCTACCTACCTACCTACCTACCTACCTACCTACCTACCTACCTACCTACCTACCTACCTACCTACCTACCTACCTACCTACCTACCTACCTACCTACCTACCTACCTACCTACCTACCTACCTACCTACCTACCTACCTACCTACCTACCTACCTACCTACCTACCTACCTACCTACCTACCTACCTACCTACCTACCTACCTTACCTACCTACCTACCTACCTACCTACCTACCTACCTACCTACCTACCTACCTACCTACCTACCTACCTACCTACCTACCTACCTACCTACCTACCTACATGTATATATATATATATATATATATATATATATATATATATATATATATATATATATATATATATATATCCCATTCCTCTACGAGAAAACATCGAACGATCAAATCAATGTGATATTGGTGATCCATAGACATTTTGCAGTCGATTGATATACATTTTGTTATCACACTCGGCAATTTATTTTTGGAGTTCCGCGAGGCTAGACCGGCAGGAACGCCCACTGTGCGCCGGGCGGCGATGTGCTTGCGCTTAAAGATATGATGTCTGCTACTTCCAGTTTGTGCTTAAATCGTAGAAAAAAGCATGATATTATTTACTTTTAAGCATCCCTCCGTGTTTCCTGCCTATGGCCGTCTGGATCTGTGATTGGCGACACACCCTAATATTTAGTATGCTCGTGAACGTTTGTGAACTGTACTTTGTGTATTTATTTTCAACTCACGACTGCACTTGTCCATGAGCATTTCTGTTCGTGAGCTATTTTTGTTTGTTGATTAGGAAAAATAAACAAGCGCTAAACCCTGTGTCACTATGTCCCGTCTCTCCGCAGCGGATGGTAGCACGGATCAGGCGCCGATGCAGATCACACCGAAACGTCGATTGGAAGCACACAGCCAGTACGGTCTCAAGTGCCGCTTCTCGGCTGACGGCCAGTGAGTAGAGATGACACTTGTCTACCCGCTTACGAATATACTGAACATAAATGCGCATATTTGACATAGCTGCGTCATATTTGTCTCTATTATTAAGGTACGTCAAATTAGCAGTAAATTGATATTGCCCAGTAGTATCAATCTATATCTATTGGGCATGGGCAATCTACAATTTTGAGGCACGTCGCCTCAGAATCGCCTGCAACTTGACAGGTAGGTCCTCTTTGCCACGCTGAACACGAAAAACGTAAAATTAGGCCGGAACGCGGGCTACTTACAGAGTTATACCGTTTTAGATATCTACAGTTTTGAGTCCCGTCGCCTCAAAATCGCCTGAAACTTGGCAGGTAGGCCCTCCTTGCCACGCTGAAAACGAAAAACGTAAGATTAGCCTGGAACACGGGCTATTTTCAGAGTTATACAGTTAAGTTGTGAATGTCTGTCTTCCTTTATTTTGAAATGTCTGCGCAGGAATTGGAAGCTTTCCTTGTCATATTCAACTGACAGACATTCAAAACTTAAAACGGTATAACTTTAAAAGTAGCCCGTGTTCCAGGTCAATTTTACGTTTTTCGTGTTTAGCGTGGCAAGGAAGACCTACCTGCC